>QBDW01003019.1:0-12411 GCA_003261595.1 Maconellicoccus hirsutus | reverse complement strand
TACAAAATGCATATATTATGAGTTGATGTGACTGGCTTAGATTCCGAGATATGTGCGATTAAAAAAGAAGCATTTTTCGTGGATTTTTGGCGAAATTCGCATAAATTTTGTTTTCTACCTGTAACCATGGGAAAAAATGATTTTTCGTGAAAATTTATAATAACTGAAATTAAAGATGACCAAATTCTCTACAAATTCCATTACAAAGAAATTAGATTGCTTACTTAGCTTCCGAGCTGTGGCGTTGCAAAGAAGAGGGGATTTGATTATTTTTTAGCCTTTAGCCTAGTTCCGTAGAGCACAGTTTTTCGTCTCTAGCGTTACGAAAACTGATAATGAAAAAAGTAACTTGATTCAAAATTGAAGCCCACTAAATTCTCCCCAAATTATGTAAAAAAGTGGAGTTCGCTGATGTTGTTTTCGAGCTGTGGCCCTGCAAAGTAGGGGATTTCTGATGACTTTTTAGCCTAATTGTGTGGGGTACAGTTTTTCGGCTATATTGTAGCAAAAAATGATTCTATGAGAAAAAATGGCCTAGTTTGAGGTTGATGCCTTCCAAATCCTCTACAAATACTGTATCTACAAAACTGGGATAAAAAATAATCAAACCCCCCTTCTTTGCGACGCCACAGCTCGGCAACTAAGTAAGCAATCTAATTTCTTTGTAACGGAATTTGTAGAGAATTTGGTCATCTTTAATTTCAGTTATTATAAATTTTCACGAAAAATCATTTTTTCCCATGGTTACAGGTAACTCTATATGTATGCATTTTGTAAAGAATTTAGTGGGTTTCAATTTTGAACTAAACTATATTTTTGATAAAACCAGTTTTCACTGAGATACAAGCGAAAAACCAATTTTAGGGGGATTAAGTCCACAAAAAAGGGAACTTGCAAACATGACATCTGTTCCCAAGTGAAGTATGTTGTAAAGAGTATCGAATACTAGGTATATACCTACCAAAATTCAGCCCATCATCTCATTTTGCAAGCTCAAATGCTAGATTGACTTGACTACTCACTAATCTCACACCCGAGATTCGTATCGCAAATCGAATATCAAATTCGTTCTCAAAAAAATAAAAATCTTCCACGATCGTCAGCGTTTTGTTCGTTTTTCATATTGTCGAATAAATCAATCCCACATGCGACTCATTTTTTCGCTGTTTTTCGCACGTTTCGCAAAAACTCAAGGTGTCTTTGCGATTTGTTTATTCAGTTTACCTACCACATAGCACATACTTTGAAAAACGTTTGTGACAACTTTTTTTATTTATTTAATCATGTTTGCGAGTTGCGAAGAACTTGCCATATGGCCATGACGAACTTGACAATGAAACTTCGCAAATATATGAATCTGTTATTTATGAAACTACATAACTCCAAAAAGTCAACTTTTCAGGAGAGACAAAAAACATATTATCTTCGGTTCTTCTAAACCTATCGATTTGAAACTATAGTATGTTGAATACTATCATAAAAGACACCTTTTACAATTTTTACCCAAATTTTCCGATGAAGGATGCGGCAGTGAGCACGAATCAAAAATTTTGGAGATATGTTGTTTCATAAATGAATGAACGAAATTTGGCCAAAAAATCGTAGTGGGTGAAGGAAATCGTACTTTTCGAGCATTTTTTAACCCCTTTTAACGTGTTTTCAAATTTGGAATATTTAGACCACCATTTTTGAACTACAGGGTGTCCAAAAAAACGCATATCCGGAAAATTGTAACACAAAACCTGTTAAAAAATTCGAAAAAATTAGAATTGAAATTTTAATGCAAAAAATAGAAAATTTGAACAAAATTATTATTTTTTTATTCAATTTGATGATGAAAAACGTATACCATAAATTAAATCTATTATAAACCTTCGATTTTCAAAAACGTTCGTAAAAGTAACAGAAAACTTTCTTTGTAAACAACACGATAAAACGCGTGGAGTTATGTTGTTTCATAAATGACTGGTACCAAATCTCCATGTTCCCGCCCGAATTTTTGAGTTTTGACATCACCAGTCGACGCGGGAGGGTTAAATTAGTCAAAAAAGCTGAAAAAGCTAAAATGGCCAAAAATGGAGTTATGCAGTTTAATAAATAAGAGATTCATATATAAGAAAGCTTCGGGTCAAATATCATTATATGTTTTTATTGTGTAACTACGAGTATATGAAGTGATTTTTCTCTCATAAATTCCAACTACATAGAAACCTTTAACAATGCAAAAAATGAACTTCGTCTATACTTTAGTGGTGATTTTAAGTAAGATAATACAAATTCAAATACGAGGTGTCCAAAAAATCTGTCCATCGTGGTACAAATACCGCTTCATGACGATTTTCCACACACCTCATCAATAAGAATAATTTTATAATGAAATTTTAAAACGAGTAATTTTGTTTCAGCACTTTACACGACAAATGTTGAAGGTACATTAAAATAAATTTTATTATTTTATTTTATCATTAATTTTATCACGTTAAAATTGAAACTTTTAGGAACATGATCAATTTTTTTTAATATTAATTTTTAATTTCACAGGGGTTGACCTAGAAGCGTTAAAAACCGCTTTTAAAGATTTTTTCGATAATTTGGAAGGAATTTGTGGACAACCAGGCAACGTTCCTCAAGCTCGTGCAACCTACAATCAATGTGATATTTTACAATTTCGACTACGCCTTTCACTCTCCCAAAATCACATTTACCTATTGGGTTCAGTATCAGGAAATTTTTTCAAATTATCGTAACGTTTTGCATTCAAGAGTCGACAATGACATGTGTAATTGAAAAAAAACCTCGTTGAATTTTCGGCAGAATCATCAAAAATCTTGATCTTGGTTTCAAACCAACCGAAAACTGCTTCAATTGAAAAAATAAAAGAGCTCGATCAATCGTCGGGAAATTTTTTTTTTAATTCAGCTACAGCAGATTTTTAACTGAACACTTGAAGCAGTTTTCGAATATTTCGATTCGTGAAGCTTGACCACACGACGGCTCGAAAAATTACCCCAATGCAAATCGTACGAAAAAAAATTTTTCGAAAAAAAATTTCAGCTTTATCGCAGATATTTGATTTTTCAGGTTTTATTTACTCAGTTGACCTACGAACCGTGCATTTGTTTCGTTGACTACAGGATCATGTATCAAAAAAAAGTGTGTGATATGATATTTACTCAGTATGTTTTCGAACATACTAAACATAAAGAAATCCATCAACGTCATAAAATTTCATCGATTTTTACGCTACTTCTAAGCAGTCGAAAATTTACCGTTCACTACAATTTTCAATTCGATTCGAGCAAGACGATTAAAAAAAATTAAAACAACGATATCATGTCGAAAATCCACGGAATTTGTTTATTGGTGGCGGTAGTTCTGAGTATGTGAATATTCGAGTACAAGGTGTTGCAAAAATTACCTAAGAGGCGAATTTAAATCAACTATTCAATCGAGATACGAGTATTTCGACCTCGTCAAAATTTAATTCGCCTTTGTGTAATTTTTTCAACCACCCTGTATGAAAATATCGTAATTAAGGAATATTATTAATAATACCGCATTTTTTTCAGCTCTGTACACGACGAACGTCCAAGGTAAACCTACGTGGAACCTTTTTAAAATAATTTTCGTAATTTTTCTTTATTAAAAACCCTCTTTACAATTTCAATCGTAAAATCGCGCGCCCAAATCACCACTAATAATTTTTAATTTCGCAGCAATTGATATACCAGCATTGAAAACCGCGTTTACGGATTTTTTCGATGGTTTGGAAGGAATCTGCGGTAGACCTGGAGGAATCCCTACCGCTCGGAATACGTACAATTCTTGTAAACGATTTTTTTCACCAATTTTTTTAAGCCGAATAATTTTTTAAAGCATATGATCGTATTTATTTGCCCTTACTAAATTTTTTCAGGTGCCAACGATGCTACAACTTACCAAGGTAAAATTAATTTCATTTTTTAAAAGTATAAATAATTTAGAAAAATAAATCGCATTCCTCCCCCCCCCCCATGAATAAAGCTCTCGTTGAGTGCGCCACGACTGCATACAACACTTATCACAATTACCTTTTGATGAAAGTGGCCGAAAAGTCTACGCAAATTTCAGGTACGCGTTCATATTTTCTATTTTATGAAAAAATTGTAGCAATTTCTGAAATATTTTTTTTGTTTATTAACGAATACAGCTCTTAGGACTCAACTATTGTCAGCAATTTTCGCAGGTGAGGGTCGAATTTTTGGGTACGTTTGAATTAAATTCGTATTTATTGTTTTTTTTTTTATTTTTCAGCTACACCTGATGGCACAGCTGGTAAGTAATATTGGATACTAAACAGGTTTTTCCCATGTTTCCACAACTTTGTAGTATAGCGAATAAAATTTCATTTTTTTCTCTTTTTAGAACAAAGACTCATCCCTATAGCGAGTAAGATTTAGAAATCACGTTGCTTACACGAATCATACCGCAATAATACTTCAATTAATGAGAATTTCACGATTTAACAGATTTCAGAAATTTATCTGTGGGTGCGGATACATTGGCATATCAAACTCGCTCGGACCGAGAACGATAAATGGTTAGAAACTATGAGATAAATGGGATGGAAATTCATATTACGGGGAATTTCCATCATTTCGTATCCATAATATGATTATTATTTTAATTAGCGATAAATGCGTAGTATTTCAACTGTAATTCGATTAAGATGGCTAGATCATTGACTGAACTATTCATTTTAATTCATATAAAATATTAAATAATAAGTACGATAGGTCGGAATACCAAATCTGGCAACACCGTAATTTCTAGATGAAAATTTGAAAATTTTGCGCCAACGAAAATATAGACTTGACAATAAAATATGTCCGAGATTTCCATCAAATTTTACTTGACAAATTTTCCCCACAAGTTGACTCCAAAGTTATAAAATCGATTTCATTATACGTAGTTTCACATCAGGAATGCCAAATAAAATGTTGATATTTTGATACAAAAATTTTATCTCGACATAAAATGCTTCTCGGTGTAAAATAAATGTAAAACAACAACAAAAATCTTTATTTAATGAAGCCCGGCGTCTAGGGCCTTTAACGTCCGAAAAATTCAAATTACAAATTTGAATTACCAAAAATACAAAAAGGGGTGGGGGAATAGGGTAAATTGAATTATGATTATGGATAACATGAGAAATTTGAGCAGATAGCTAATAAAAAAACGTTCATTCAATTTCTTGTAATTTTTGTTTTAATGTTTTTGCTTAAAAATTCACAAATCAGATGATTATATATGATGAAAATAAAATGGAAAATAGCCATTTTACCCAAAAATCAATAAAAGACTTATGCCAGACTTGGTATTCCAATTAATTCCATTGATGGTCATAAAATGCCTTTATATATTTAAGATATACTAAGTTGGATATAATATTGTACATAATATAATACACAAGTTTGCATCAAAATGTATTTTTATTTTTTCATACCAAATCTCTATGACAATGAGAATTTTTTGAATCTGAAAATATGAACCAGTAAAATCATACTGAGCCATTTTTTTGTAAAACCAAGTTTTGTTAAGCTGGTAATGAAAAATTTTCGTCATGTACAGGGTAAAAAAATCACCAAAAACTGTTTTGCTTCATCGATTTGTAATTCAAACAATTGGCTAGATACCTCAAATTTCTTACTGAGGATTTTATAGAGAATTTAATGAACTTCAATTTGAAACAGATATTTCTGTTTGAATCGATTCTCAATACAGTAGAAGCAAAAAACTAAATCTACGCCACTTTTTCCTGAAAATCCGAGGAGAAGTTCTATTTTCAATTGCATATGGGATGCAAACGTTTTGAGTGGGGCTAACTTTTATGGTGCTCATTTTGTAGAGAATTTGATGGACTTTAATTTTGAATGGAAATTTTTCTTGTTAAACCAGTTTTTACGAGGATATAAGCAAAAAACTGGTTGGGGGGTTCAAGATCCTTACAAATGGGTGGATCTACGAATATGAAATTTATCTAGCGTTGTAATGGGCATTTAATTTCAAGTATATACCTAATTTCACCTTCCCCTTTACATTTTGTAACCTTAAGGGCTTAGCTAGACGTGGCATCAACTTAGCCGCTATATGCCGATAAACGCCTGAAAATTACACGTTTCCGCATGGTTTCTGAAGAATTTCTGGAGTTCTACTCAAGCTATGAACTTCATTAATAGCTCATTTTGAAGAAAAAAGTTTGACGAGTAACTTTTATTTGAACGTTTTTCAACGTTAAAGCTTCGGTTTTGAAAAAAATCAGAAATAAAACAAAATTTGTCTGCCAGAAAGACAAATTTTTGAGTTTTTCTTCAAATATGAGTGAAATGTTGAGTGGAACATAAGTTCCTACACATCGTTGGAAAGCTGAAAAAATTCTCTTTCTAATGAGCTATAGACCAACTCAATCAGTTGATTTCTCAATTTTTTGAGATTTTTTAAAAAAGCTCAAATTTTCAACTTTAAGCTCAATTTTGAGGACCTTGTAACCTTTTTTTCGAGGTACCGGCAATTTATTCGCACTCAGAGGGTTCAAATTGTATGAAATCCACTTCCGGTATTCGGTTGCCATTTAAGGCACGCGAAACCGTCATTTTTAGCGTTTGGTCCCTAGACCAAATCTGGATAGAATCATGATAACCGATATATTAAAATCGAAAAATCGAACTCAAATTAACGATAACGAAATTCAATAAATGGAAGGTTTAAAATATCTAAATTCGAAATTGAAGTTTCGTAATTTTAAAATTGAAGCAAGAAAATCGAATTGAAACACCAAAATCGAAGTATCGTAATCAAATTCAATACATCGAAATACCGCAATCGCATATCGAAACGAGAAAATCGATGAAATGAAATTGACACCAATAAGACTTGGAAATTCTTTTTCAAAAAAGTCGTCCAGCGCAAAAAAGTGAAAAACTTCGAAGAAAATATTCGTTTTGACAAAATCTCAAATTCATTTTACCATAAAATTTTGACTTTATTTTTAAGCATAGGCAAAATGTGCCCGAATGTGCTACGTACTCGAATATTATTACTGTATTATAAGAATACAAAAACACCTTTTCAAACATTGCGTCAATGTCAGAATCATATTTACTTAGTTTACTAGAAAGTAATTATATTCAAAAATAGACAAAACTAAGTGTTTCTTTATTTACTCAGCACGTTTCCAAAGACATTGCAATACGGCCATTAAAAAAATTCTCGGCGAAAAATTCTGCAATAAATACTCCTGCACGTTGAATTAAAAATTCATTGTCTTAGCATCGCGTTCAATAGTGATTCGAAGTAGTACTTGAGAAAAACTCGAAAATTGTAAAATGTCGAATTTCAAAAATTTCCACTTTTTAGCAGTTCTACTCTTGGGTAAGAAGATTACAATTTTTTAAAATTTCATACCAGGAAAAATAATTTTGCACCACTATTTTTATTTACTTAATAATGTTTGCGAATGGCGAAGAAGTTGCCATATGGCCATGACGAACTTGACAATGAAATTTCGTCCATAAATACTAACTACGAGTATCTGAAGTGATTTTTCTCTCATAAAATTCCAACTACATAGAAACCTTTAACTATGCAAAAAATGAACTTCGTTTATACTTTAGTGGTGATTTTAAGCAAGATAATGCAAATTCAAATACAAAGTGTCCGAAAAGTCTGCCCGACTTGGTACAAATACCGCTTCATGACGATTTTTCACACACCTCATCCATAAGAATAATTTAATAATGAAATTTTAAATCGAGTAATTTTGTTTCAGCACTTTACACGACAAATGTTGAAGGTACATTAGAATAAATTTTATTATTTTATTTTATAATTAATTTTATCACGTTAAAATTCAAACTTTTAGGAATATGATCAATTTTTTTTAACTTTAATTTTTAATTTCACAGGAGTTGACCTAGAAGCGTTAAAAACCGCTTTTAAAGATTTTTTCGATAATTTGGAAGGAGTTTGTGGACAACCAGGCAACGTTCCTCAAGCTCGTGCGACCTACAATCAATGTAATATTTTACAATTTCGACTACGCCTTTCACTTTCCAAAATCACATTTACTTATTAATTTATTTATTTATTTATTTATTTATTTATTTAATAAATTAATATTTTTTCAGGTGCCGAAGATGCTACAACTTATGCAGGTAAATTTTTTTTAATCAATTTGAAAATTAAATATTCTTTCTTATTTCTGCTCTCACTTCAGTTCTCATTGATTGCGGTAAAGATGCATACGCTACTTATAATATTTACCTCAGGGATGCACTGACCACAAAGTACCTAGACATATTGAGTACGTATACTTCTTCGATTTTGAAAAAATAATCATCGACAAATTATGTGATTTTTTCCCACGTTCATTTCTTCAACAGAGGTCCAGTCAACATTCACAGACGCCATTCTTAAAGGTAAGTATCGCAAAAGCCTTAATGCGAAGTGCTACTCAGGCTGAAATAAATTTACCATATTTTTTACTTAATTTCCAGCTACGACGGATTCACCGGCAGGTAAGTTCTCTACGTCGAATATTTTTTCAATGGAAAATGTTCCTGTAATTTGTCATAAAATTTCATTGATCTTTTTTTAATTTTCAGAGGAGCGACTTATGCCAATAACTGGTATAATTTGTCAATTTTTAAATCAGTAATGTAATTCTAGTTTTATAATTTGACAATTTTTTTAATTTCTGTAGCATTTGGCAAGCTGTGCTTGGGCGCTTCGTCGATATCACAACAAGCAAGCACGAGTGGACTGGAACGCTCATAAATCGACGTTTCAACAACAGCAAAATTTCCACGTTGAAGTTTTTTCCTATTTCGCGACCATTTGCGAGATGATATTTTATGCTAAATTAATTACACTAATTACTATGACATAAATACTAAGAAAAAATAAATTATTGAAATGAAACATGAGTTGAATTTTCAGTCAAGTAACCCTACGTCAGGTGTTTTGAGTAATAACGGATTCACTAGGAACCGAGATAAAGAGGTACATGGAGCAGCTCCCTATATAAGACGATTTTCCTCAAACATCATTTGAAAAATTTTTCCTACAAGTTGACTCCAAAGTCATAAAATCGATTTAATTATGGTTTCTCATCATGAATGCTAAATACAATGTTGAAACTTTGATACCAAAATTTTATCTAGACACAAAATGCATCCCAGTGTAAAATAAATGTAAAATTTCAGCAGGTAGGTTATAGAAAAACGTTCATTCAATTCATTGTAATTTTTGTTTCAATGTTTTTGCTTGAAAATTCACAAATCAGATGATTATATATGATGAAAATAAAATGGAAAATAGCCATTTTACCCAAACTCAATAAAAGACTTATGCTAGACTTGGTATTCCAATTTATTCCATAGATGATCATAAAATGCCTTTATATAATTAAGATATAAGTTGCATATAATACTGCACATAATATTTCATCACATTAGTGACAAAAATACACAACTTTGCATCAAAATGTATTTTTATTTTTTTCATGCCAAATCTCTATGACAATGAGAATTTTTCGAATCTGACAATATGAACCAGTAAAATCAAATCATAATCGGAATATCGAACTTAAAACATCGACAATGCAACAATCAAACTGCAATATCGATATGATGATGTCGTGATAGAACCGTAACAACCGAAATATCAAAATCGAAAAACCGAACTCAAATTAACGATAACGAAATTGAATTATTATAATCGAATCATTATAATGGAAGGTTTGAAATATCGAAATCGAATCGTAAAAATTGAAACAATAAATTGAGCACATGGACGATGAAATCAATCGTAAAATCAAAACGAGAAAATCGAATCGTAATAATCGAAATCTTGAAATTGAAACGCCGAAGTCAAAATATTGTAATCGAATTTGAAACATCAAAATATCGCAATCGCATATCGCGACGGGGAAATCAAGTTATCAAAATTAACTCGCAACGATCAAAGCACCGAAACTTCGAAAATGAAATATCCAAATCGAAGTATCGTGATCGAATTCAAAACATCGAAACATCGCGATCGCATATCGAAACGAGAAAATCGATGAATCGAAATTGGCACCAACAAAACTAGGAAATTCTTTTTTAAAAAAGTCGTCCAGCGCAAAAATGTGAAAAACTTCGAAGAAAATATTCGTTTCGACAAAATCTCAAATTCATTATACCATAAAATTTTCATTTTTTTGAAAAATACAAGCAAAATGTGCCCTATGTGCTACATGCTCGAATATCTTTATTGTATTACGTGTATGAATACTAAACCACATTTTCAAACATTGCGTCAAGGTGAAGCTCATATTTACTTAGTTCACCTGAAAATCACTATATTCACGAAAATGTCAAAAACCAAGTGTTTCTTTATTTACTCAACATGTTTTCAAAGATATTTCCACACCGACATTAAAAAAATTTTCGGTGAAAAATTCTACAACATATACTCCTGCTCGTTGAAGTAAAAATTCATTGTCTTAGTATCACGTTCAATAGTGATTCGCAGTAGTACTTGAAAAAAAATCGAAAATTGTAAAATGTCGAATTTCAAAAACTTCCACTTTTCAGCAGTTTTACTCTTGGGTAAGAAAATTACAATTTTTTTAAATTTCATACCTGGAAAAATAATTGTGCACTTTTTTCAGCGCTATATGCGGCGAATATCGAAGGTAAATTGAAATCAGTATCACATTTGAGTTTTCCTTAGTGTGAATTTTTAATTCCTCGAGTTTTTTTCACCGACGCAGCACTTGATCTACCAGCATTACAAACCGCCTTCAACAATTTTTTCAACACTCTAGATGGAATTGTTGGACAAAGGCCAGGAGTTCCGCAAGCTCGAACTGCATACAACGAATGTAAGCGTGGAGATAATTTTTCACTATTTAAGTATTTCTTAATTCATTAATTTTTTTCATAAAATTGACCAAAATTTACGATATTTTTAAAGGTATCCAAGGAGCGGATACCTACACAAGTAAGAATTAATTTTTAACGTAAATTGAGAAATAAACTCGAAATACTAATTTATTGTTTCATTAGAGCTCAAACAATGTGCTCAAACTGCATTCGAAGTTTATCAAAATGAAGCCAGAATCGTCTTACGCACTTATCCTAATTACCTAACAATTTTGAGTACGTAAATTAATTTTTTTCTCAGTTTAACCTAATTTTTAACTCGTCTCTTTTACGCGTTTGAATATCGTTCACAGATCTTCAGAATACTTTTGCAGCCGCTATTTTAAATGGTAATATATTTCGTCTTTTCAGATCACTATAATAACCATAAATAATTTAAACTTTTATAATTTTTCATGACTAGCTACCAAAGATGAGACGAATCCGAGTGAGTAATCTGATTTTCACTCGAGTGTGATTTTCTCAACTTTTTTAAATTTTTATTCAAAAAAAATTAATCGATTGTCACTTCTTCTACGATTTTTTTTTTACATTTTCAGATCTACGCTTAATCCCTCTGGACGGTATGCCTCCATGTACAATATACATATTTTATACCATCTAAATTACATGTTGACAATTTTCGATACTTTTTAAAGGTTTTACACAACTAGCTAACGCTGCTGCCTCAGCTAAACTGGAATTAGAAAGTAGTAGACCAGGACGTGGTTAAGTAGAAATGCCATCGAAAAGGACTTTCTGCTAATAAAATTTTCTCCAATTTGCTAAACTTATGCATAAGAAAATTATATTTAATACGAGTAGAAATTAAGTAAATTATAACGAATTACTGATAATGTAAGTCCGCTGAGCTATTTTTTCCCCACCACAATTCCGATGATAATTCAATATTTTATAAGGAGTTTAGAGATAAGTGATTATGTTATAAGTATTAAGAAAACAGTGTCACCATATTCTCCTGAAATAAATAAATTTTTGCATTAAAATCCTCTACTGTGATTCCTTCAGAATTTGATTAAAATTGAACAAGGCAGTTGAGTAGTTGATCGTCATCAAGGCACATTTGAGGCAGAGGTTCAAGAGGTCTCATTTCCGTCATTTTTTGCGACCGAAAATCATAAACGAAAAATACAATTTTTCTCCTAAGACATCGGATCAGTTTCGTCTGAAATTTGGGAGACGTGGAGAGTGGGTTTAAAATCCTTAGAAGATATATATTTAAATTTCTTTTGGTGGCATAAAATTCTTCTGCCCGAACTTCCGTTTTCAAGTTGAAGCCAATGCTTTCAAGCAATAAATTCCAAAAAAATGGTGCATTGTTTTACGCAAAATTTTCCACAATCGCATGAAATTTAGTCGCGTTTTACTTATTCAATTCAGTTAAACGTCACGTTTCTCGTATTTGTTCAGTTTACTCGAAAATCATAAATCCTGGGAAAACGAC
>QBDW01003016.1:0-16200 GCA_003261595.1 Maconellicoccus hirsutus | reverse complement strand
TTTACAGTTAAGGGCGATGGAAAGGAGCGCGCGTTTTATAAACTAAAATTCTCACAAGTTTTTTTATCGCGCTGGATGGCTCTTGAAAAATTCGTTAAGCCTTTCATCAACGCTCCGAATCCATTTTTAAAAGGTTCCTGCGTTTGGATTATGGCTCATTTCCAACGCCCTCTCCACACAAAACGTTAATGCACGGTAAACGATGATTTTTACATTGTTGATCGCGCCGGCATCTCTCTTGAGAGCGGAGGATGAACATAAAGAACGCGAAGATCGAAAAGAAATCTTATATTTAAAAAGTCCAGGACTCATGACCCGCCACAACGCACCTTTTGCACTACGTTTTGGCTCTTTTCAAATAACATTCAAATTCAAATCTCGTCTTTTTCAGGTTGATCAAACTCTTCAGAATATTTTTCGAAACATTTTTCCCCGGCACGGTGATCTCCGCAGTCTTCATCGAAGTAATTTTTATATACGCTTTACTACAAGTAAGTCTATACTACTTTTACGAGAAACCATCTAGTCTAGGGACCAAACGTTAAAAATGACGGTTTCGCGTGCCTTACATGGCAACCGGATACCGGCAGTGGATTTCCTACAATTTGAACCCCCTGAGTACGAATAAATTGCCGGTACTTCGAAAAAAAGTTTACAAGTTTCTCAAAATTGTGCTTAAAGTTGAAAAAATTTGAGCTTTTTTGATGAGAAATCAACCGATTGAGTTGATCTATAGCTCATTACAAAGAGAATTTTCTCAGCTTTCCAACGATGTATAGGAACTTGTTTCACTCAACATTTCACTCATATTTGAAGAAAAACTCAAAAATTCGTCTTTCTGGCAGACAAATTTTGTTTTATTTCTGATTTTTTTCAAAACCGAAGCTTTAACGTTGAAAAATGTTCAAATAAAAGTTACTCGTCAAACTTTTTTCTTTAAAATGAGCTATTAGCTAAGTTCATAGCTTCAGTAGAACTCCAGAAATTCCTTAGAAACCATACGGAAACGTGTAGTTTTCAGGCGTATATCGGCATATAGCGGCCAAGTTAATGCCACGTTTAAGGTTAAAAAATGAAAAGAGAAAGGTGAAATTAGGTATACTTGAAATTAAATGCCTGTTACTGCGCTAGATAAATTTCATGTTCGTAGCCCTCCCCCCCCCATTTATGAGGATCTTGAACCCCCAACCACTGCCGGTATCCCGTTACCATTTAAGGCACGCGAAACCGTCATTTTTAGCGTTTGGTCCCTAGACTAATCGCGAGAAAAGAGCTATCAGACGTTAGTAATATCTCTCTTTTGATGCATGCCCCAGCAACTTTAAAAGTTCAAGGTAGCTAAAACATAACTATTCGTTTTGTGATTTCTAAGGAAAAGGAGAACCCTAATCTCTCGGTACCGATCGTGATCAGAAGCATTATAGTAGTTCTGTACACCGCCTTTTCTGCATACTCATTGTGCGATATTGGAGAAACGCTCGAAGATTCGGTAATATATCGAGTACCGTTGTTACACGCTGAATTTAGCATATTTCTTTATAAACTTGAGTTTTTTTTCATTCCTAAACAGGTATCTGATGTATCATTTGCGGTCTACTCGACACCTTGGTATTGGGACACATCGCTTCGCAAAGACGTTCATATATTCTTGTATCAGACTCAAACAAACGTCAATTTAAATATGGGCAAGGTGTATCCTTTTCTTTTATGTACTTTTTCACGATTACAAAATACGGTCTGGAGTATTTTGAATTTTATCCGCTGAGTGATGCTGTAATTAGACGCAAGCACAGGAATGAGATTGATCCAGATCGACGAACTTTTAGGTACTCAAAATAAGTCCAAATTAATGGCCTATTTTAGCGCATTATTCCTTAAGCATTGTTTACTCATAAAAGACCATAAGACTAAGATCATATTTGATAATTCACCATAAATAATGATTTAATTTCTATCAAGTTTAACGTTTACTTATATTTTTAAGAACTACAGTAGATAGAAAAGGCCGATTCTGGAACCTCTATGTGAAAAAGCCGGTTCTGGGACTGCTTGCTAGTCCGATGTTGGCGTATTCCCGCGTGTTATAAGAATATAAAAGAATATTCTGTTAATTAAATAAGACGTCTCGCTCGAACTCTACTAACTTTATTTATGTTCACCTTTGTACAAATTACTTTTCCCAATCACTTACTAAATAACTATCCATTTGGAAGATGAAAAAAATTATGTGGGCCTACGTAATTATCAGAATTTAAAACTTTGCTTGAACCATGGATTAAAACTAGAAAAAGTTCATAAAGTTCTTAAATTTGAACAAGAAAATTTCTTGAAACCATATATTGATATTAATTCTTGTTTCGAGAAATTTATTGAAAACCAACGAAATCATATGAACTTTAAATTGGTTTGTAACGCAACAAAACTAGAAAAATCTATTGTAAAACAAACATTTCGAAACTCTGACATTTTTTCGGAAAATCTTGTTGGTGTACAGGTGTACATTTTTATAAAAATAAAATAAAATTAAGTAAACCTATATATGTTGTCGTAACTACATTAGAACTTTCACGTAATTATATGTATTACTTCTATTATGAAAATTTAAATAAAATATTTGCAGATATTACGTTCCCTGAACTTTTATACATGGATACTGATTCCTTTATCCTTTCGGTAGAAACAAATGATATTTATAAATACATTGAAAAAAATTTAAAATATTTTGATACGAGTAACCAATCATTAGACCATCAATGTTATTCTAGTAAAAATAATAAGGTTCCAGGTTTTTTTGAAGATGAACTTTTTCCCAGTATTTGTGTACGATTTATTTCTCTTTGTCCAAAAGTTTACAGTTTAAAGTTATTAAATGAAGAAATTAAAAAAATAAACGGAATCAAAACCAGTAAAAAAGCAGAAATTACCTTTAATGATTTTTATAATTGTCTGTTTCATATTATTAATTTCAGTGCCGGCAACTTGGCATTTTGTCGTGTGTTGCTCATTTTGAAACATGAAACTATTAACTAACTTTGGGCCCTTGGGGGGGGGGCAATGTTGGTTATTTTTTTCAAGTTCAAAAATTTTTTATAAGTATGCAATTTTTTAAATTTTTATTCATTAAAATAGATAGGTAAAGGTATATTTTGCAAGATAAGTGGTATATCTAGGCGATATTTAAAAACTAAGTAGTGGAGTATTTATTTAATTAAAAACGTAGTTGTACGATGAACATTTCGTAATATCCACTCATTATTTTTTTATCATCGACACGTAACAAATAATCGGAATGAATATTTAAAATGGCAACATGGTTTAACCGTTCAGCCTTCATCGTGGCTCTGAGATACGTTTTTAGACGTCTCAGAGCCGAAAAAGACCGTTCAGCTGAACAACTAGTCGCCGGTATAGTTAGAAGAAGACGCACAAATTTCGTGACTTCCGGAAGCATTTCAGCTATACACAAATGCGTCTTTAAGAACTCGATCACTTCGGTTACAGTATTTGGAGCTTTTCCCATTTCACGACAAAACGAATTTTGAAGCATATCACGATGTAGCACAAGATCAAGATCTGACTCGTTCAGTTCTTCCTCATCATTGATGTTATAAAATGATATAATATCTTCAATTTTGCAATCTTTTTTTAGTAAAAAATTCTCCATGTTGTCATAAAATTCGGTAGTATGTTTTTCGAATCGTTCGTTCAATGCATTCAAGGATAAATCCACGATCTGAAAATAAAGAACTCTGTACAAATCTTCAGGCGATGAAAATTGATGAGAAGGATTCCCATTGTCACGTTTACGCGGTATTTTTTTTGGTTTAGGAAGAACAGGATCGTCGAGGTTTAAATCGGTTGCAGTTTTCTCGCATTTTTTCCATAATTCAGAAAATGTTTTTTCGTTACGTTGTTCTTGTAAACTTGTGACAATAAACTCGACTTTTTCATGCGATTTGTTAACGCTCAACTGAGAGTTTTGAAGTGCAGTATTCAAAATTTCGATCTTCTCAAATACATTCATAATCATATTAAGAATAATAAAAAATTCAAACGACTCCATTTTACGAATAAATCCATTAGCTACGGATGTTGCGTGGAGATCTACATCTTTATCTTCTACTGTAGCGGTAAAAAATTTTATTAAAGCTTCATAGTTGCTGAAAATGGCTCGCAAAGATTTAATACGAACAGACTAACGTGTAGGACAAAATTTCATCAACGCTGGAGCGTCCGATCCCTGAAATTCCCTGAAAAATGCTAACCGCTTTGGTGACTCTTTTACGAACATTATAATGGACTGAACTGTCCCAAGAAAATCACGGATTGCTGGCACTTCTGTGATCACGTCTTGAACAACTAAATTGAGCCGATGGGCAGCGCAGTGGACAAAAATTGCACGCGGCTCAACTTCCAAAATCTTTGCCTGTAAACCGGATTTATACCCTCGAACGTTCGCTGCCCCATCAAAATATTGACCTCGAAGATTATGAATGTTCAATTGAAGTCGAATTAGAACATCATTCAAAATTTCGAACAATGTTTGAGATTTGGTGTTGTCAGTTTGATAAAACCCGATGAATTCTTCTCGAACCCTGAAATCATTATCTTTTTCAACAAAACGAAAACAAATAGCAACTTGTTCCAAGCGTGAAACATCGGACGTTTCATCAACTACGATGCTGAAATACTTAGCTTCCTTAATTTCAGAAATAATCATCTCAAGTATGGACATAGCTTGTAATTTCATAAATTCTTCGACGTAATTATGGTGAAGCCATTTATAACCTTCTCGATCTGCATTCAACCACCATTTCAACTCTGGTACATCTTTGGCACGCATCTCCAATAAATGCATCAATTTGGAATCTTTATCATCTTTAGTACGAAATGGCAAACCTTCTCGACCAATAAATGCAATACATTCAACAAATTTCTCAAGAGCTATTCGAGCATCAGTCATCTGTTTAGTTTTAGATGCTGATAAACGCTGAATGACTGAAGTTTTGTTCAATTCTTCCAATTCGGTAATCGAATTTACATGAATACTCGACTTTTCATGATTTTGAAACGATCTCAGAGCTCTTGACCAAGATGAATAGCCTTCTGTTACAAAAGATTTAATCGAGTTCAAAGTAGTAGAATTAGTTTTCTTTGCCGCTGGTAATCGTTTTTCAACAGCGGTCGTACAAGTAGAACAAAACACTTTTTCACCAATATTGGAGTCGTACTTAATCCATGGGTAAGTAGTTTTCCAATGCCCCTAAAACTTCCTTCCTTTACCTTTAGTTTCTTTAACTGAACTTGAAACAGTTACATCTGAAATGGTTTAATGGAAAGAACAAAGAAAGAAACCAATATATCAGCAAAGATGTAATAATTTTTTAAATATTCCCCAATTTTCAACAGATTACATAATTAGTTTAAATTTGAAAGTAGGAAATTTGTTATTGAATTTGTCAACAAACACAGATCTAAACAGAAAGCTTCTATTCTAACTACAGAAGAGGATTTGATAAACTAGCTGATAGACGACAGAAATTTCAAAATCTACTTCAATCCATGCCATCAAACTACTCAAAACACACTCGATAGCTCGAAAACATTCAACATTGTGTACCTTTACCTTCACTTTCATTTTCAGGAACAGGAATACATTTAATACTCGTATCTTCGGATTCGATTTTCTTTCTTTTTATCGTTATAAAACGATCCATTGTATTTATCTTAAATAACATCAGCAGGTGTTCTCAACATCTCAACACCTGTTGCAATACGCTTATTTGCATATTTTTGATAGCAGGTGAATTTTTTCAAAATCACAGATACAAATCTATAGATACCTCGGTAGCGCTTCATTGATAAAAACATCAATACAGTGCAGCCAGTTTCCAGCATTTTAAAAATTGGCGTAAATTTAAAAAATTTGAAAAAAAAATTAAAAATGAACCCAAAGTTTTAAAAAACCTAATTTACTGCATTTTTCAAAAATTTTCAATTTTTTTCATGTGTTGCTCGAGCACCTGAGCAACACGGAAGTTGCCGGCCCTGAACGTCATAGTTGATTCCTAATACACCAACAAATAAACGCTCATTATAAATATTTAAACACCCAAACTTTACAAAAAAGTTTTACTTCGGTGACCGAATATTTAGTACTGTTGTTTCGTTATAAATTCATCATTTCGCTTTAATACATGTACAAAATTGCCGACCAGTGAGGGTAAATTTCACAGAGGGAAGGAGTTCATAACGATTTCTCGAGAGTTGACTACGCAATAGTTAATTTAAAAAAAAATCGTTGAGGATTAATCATTCAACGAGGATATTGCTTAAAAAAAAAAAAACTATTCAGTTCGACTTTTTGAAAAAACAAATAAAAAAAAACTTCGATAATATATATACATTGATAAACAGGCATTATAATATAGCGGTTTTTTGTTTCTTTTACACCCTGACGACGCTGAAACAATTCAGAGGTGATTTATGTGCAAAACGTAGTAAAATTGTGGCTGGTAAATTCTGCATCGTCATCATGATCATAGAAGAAACGAAGAATCTCGTTGGGCAACTTCCAGGTGAGCGGAATACATTCAGGTACAAAACCACGCTGGCAAATCGCCTTCACTTGATGTACTGCGTAATGGGAAAAGTCTACTTCTCCGATCATATTCATTCGCACGTCAAATATATCTGGGCAGCTTACCACTTCTTTGGGATGATAACAACGTACTCTATGTGCGTGTCGTTTTTGATCTACGATCGAGACAAGAAGTTGTTGTCGATGTTATATACCGCATATGCTTTGGGAATATTTAGTTTGTTCACGTTTTTCTTGCCAATAATAACGTATTTCTTTCGCAAACGCTTGGAGGCTACCATATCTTTCATCGATACAATCGCATCGAAAAATTACCAATCAAGCGAACAGCTTAATCTGCGATCAGCGTTAATTGTTTACATTGTTGCCACCGTGATAGCGTGCAGCGCGGCGGCAATTATCAATATCTTCGATATCTTGGTATTTTACGACGAGTCGAAATTACGAAATAACGCCTACTACGCGATACCTTTGCCAAATATCGAAACATACGGCTCCATGGCAACACACCTCTTCAGCAACACGATCTTCGCCGCCATTTTCGTCACCATTGCTCTCGAAGTAAACGCTATGTTCATGGTGACCATATCGTGGTTCGCAATAAGCAACCACCGACTACAATCGATAAAAGATCAGTTGAATCGTGAATCGGAATTGTTGCAAGCATATGTCGACACCTCATTACGACCATCTTCTGCTGGGAAAAAAGCATGTAAGGAGATGTTGACCACATACGTTCGACAATTCACCGAAACCATCAAGTAAGATTTTACAGTCAAGGGCGATGGAAAGGAGCGCGCGTTTTATAAACTAAAATTCTCGCGATTTTTTTTATCGCGCTGGATAGATCTTGAAAAATTCGTTAACTCTTTCATCAACGCTCCGAATCCATTTTTAAAAGGTTCCTGCGTTTAGATTATGGCTCATTTCCAACACCCTCTCCACACAAACACTAATGCACGGTAAACGATGACTTTTACATTGTTGATCGCGCCGGCATCTCTCTTGAGAGCGGAGGATGAACATAAAGAACGCGAAGATCGAAGAGAAATCTTATATTTGATAAGTCGAGGACTCATGACCCGACACAACGCACCTTTTGCACCACGTCTTGCCTCTTTTCAAATAACACTAAAATCTCGTCTTTTTCAGGTTGATCAAACTCTTCAGAATATTTTTCGAAACATTTTTCCCCGGCACGGTGATCTCCGCAGTCTTTATCGAAGTGATTTTTATATATGCTTTACTACAAGTAAGTCGATACTACTTTTACGAGATACTATCGCGAGAAAAGAGCTATCGGACGTTAGTAATATCTCTTTTTTGACGTATGCCCCAGCAACTCTAAAAGTTCAAGGTAACCAAAACATAACTATTCGTTTTGTGATTTCTAAGGAAAAGAACAACCCTAATCTCTCGATACCGATCGTGATCAGAAGCATTATAGTAGTTCTGTACACCGCCTTTTGTGCATACTCATTGTGCGATATTGGAGAAACGCTCGAAGATTCGGTAATAGATCGAGTACAGTTGTTACACGCTGAATTTAGCATATTTCTTTACAAACTTGAGCTTTTTTTCATTCCTAAACAGGTATCTGATGTATCATTTGCGGTCTACTCGACTCCTTGGTACTGGGACATATCGGTTCGCAAGGACGTTCATATATTCTTGTATCAGACTCAACGAAACGTCAATTTAAATATGGGCAAGGTGTATCCTTTTCTTTTATGTACTTTTTCACGATTACAAAGTACAGTCTGGAGTATTTTGAATTTTATCCGCAAAGTAACGCTGTAATTAGACGCAAACGCGGAAATGAGATTGATCCAGATCGACGAACTTTTAGGTCCTCAAAATATGTCCACATTGATGGCCTATTTTAGCGCATTATTCTTTAAGCATTGTTTACTCACCAAAGACCATAAGATTAAAGTCATATTTGATAATTCACTATAATGATTTAATTTCTATCAAGTTTAACGTTTACTTATATTTTTAAGAATTAGAAATCATAATACACTGGTAGTTCCCTTACGTAAATAAATAGTGTAATTTTGTTGTAATTTGTTTTTCTTCATATGATGATTTGCTCGTTCATTATCATAGGAGGTGGGAATTGAGCAGATGATCTAACAAAATCACCTCAAAGGTCGGAGACCAGAATTCGACGAAACTTGGCAGAATCGAAATTAACATTAAAATATCCTCGAAGTCAAATTTTTTCAGTCGTTGAATTTCATCATTCCATTTTTTACAAATTTTAGAATTTTTACCTCCTCAGAGAAATGATTTATCGGCTAACGTCGGGGAAATCAGGACCCTCCCGAAAACGTGGAAATCATAATTTCACATATTTTTCTTTACATCTTTTTACTCTTTTTTATACATTTATCACTTCATTTATAGGTTAAGTTGTTTAGTTTACATAATTTACATAATATAATTATTTTTAAGAAAAACCTATCCTTCGTCAGCCTGTGCAAAATTAATCAAAATTTTCAAGGTTGTTCAAAATGTATAAATAAGTACAGTTTTTGGCCATCCTTGGGGGGAGTATTCTGTAGTGCGAGAAAATTTAAAAAATCATTCTTTTTTGAAACAGCGCGCAAATCGCTAATGGGTAAATCTGGGGTATACTCGTTTGATCGCTTTTCGTCTTTTTGGTGAAAAACGACGTGAAACAGGTTGACGAGGGATAGATTGAGTTAGTTTAGTTTTTCCGCGATAGCTAGATAGGATATGTTTTTGTGAAAGTTCGGTGTTTTAAATAAAATTATATAATTACTATAAAAGTTCCGTATTTTTTTTCTATAATTTTGTCTAAATCAGGTATGTATACTTAAAACTTAATAATTAGGGGTGTCCGGCTTCCCCTCTAACCCACCCTGATTCATGGGCATTTAGTTTAAAGTAAGAAAAATGTGAATTATTTATCAACTTGACGAAAAAGATGATTCCACCTCTAAATTCTATTCTTTTCTCCCCAATTTGGCGTACCCCCACAGTGGAATACAACCTCAATACCCTCAGTTTACAAAAATTGCCAAATCCCTAACCAAAATTTAATATTTGGGAAAATGATAGAAACGAAAATGCATGTGTAGTTGCGCATCACAATACCACTTCCTTTGAGTTACACAAAAGGGATACTCGTCGTAGCACGGAATTTCTCTTGGAACCATTCATACCACTCACCAGTCACCTGATCGTACATAATTTATAGAATATCGAAAACCAACCTAGGTCTACACTACCCTTACCCAGCTTTCAGGGCCAATTTAACAAATCCTTTCCGATTCTTCAACGTAATACGATAAGTACCAGGGACAGATTTCAAGAACTCCGCTGTCCCTCCAACAACAAGCACGCAAACGTTTCCAGGAGATCCATTCAACATGTATGAAATACCTTCTGGGGTAGCTGCGCACATACCTGAATACCATTGATGATAAATACCCCAGATACCACTGAAGAACCTCACGATACCATAGATGGTCAATTTACCCGCGAACGAAATCAGCTCCCTGACGAATGGTATCTTGAAGAACATGTTGAGTGCCATTGCGTATGGATTCAAGCCAGGAAACGCTTTGTCGAAATGGTTCGCATCGCTCATGAAATTGGTGGATGCACCGAATACTAAGATACCATGAGGGAAAGATGAAAACAGGTATGTGGTGTCTGGTGGCAATTCGGCGGTTTTCACCAATTTAATTGGGAAGTAATTCCTTCGGTATCGCCAGAAGTGGAATTTCCTCATTAAAAGAATCCTACAAGATGGGAATTTGCCAAAAACTTAAAAAGGTATACCGGATGCTGGTGAAATCCTCTTCGGTGGCACGGCTCCGTACAGATATCGGGGAGAATTAAAATACGCCAATGCCCCAGATCACCACGGATATTGGAGTTTAAAGGTGACCAGGTAACCAGCACCTTTGCCCTTTCGGTTGTCATCAAAGAAAAATGATATTTGTTTCCTTTCGGTACATTTACAGTATTAAAATCGCCGATAAAAATATCACTCGAGGGAGCAACGGAGTGTGGATTCGAACAGGCGTGCCTGAAATCTACATTCCTAAATCCGCATAGATACTCACGAGCCAGTTAATTATTTCTGAGTAATAGGTCGATTGCGCGAGTTCCAATGGTTTGCTAAACATGACCATATCAATAGAAGGCGCAGATTTCATCTTATCACCCAAGGAATATGTGACTGAGGAATTTGCTTTTATTTTCAATTACATACGAGCAAATGTTCAAATAATCTCAAGCTTCGTTGTAATATGATTCATTATTTCACGTTCGCAGGCCACTGATAAGAACAATCAAACGATATGCACTCCGGCTATTACAATTTCATACATGAGTAAATGGATTTTGGGACATATTTTCATCCAGAAATACTATTCAATTTTTGATCAACGAAACAAAAGAGTAGGATTTGCCGAAAGTATACATAAATGAAGATTTTAGTCATTTTAAACGTATTTTTATCGTATTTCAATTTTATGTACTCCTCTTATTGCTATTTAAATTCAAAATATTTGCTTGACTCCCTCTGTCTATTTATTACCACTATTTTCAATGGGGTACAGAACACTATTGCTAAAAAAAATCATGCTAATAAAGTAAAAAATTAGAAATCGAATAAAACAATCCGCCCATCATTCGATCCCATAGAAGCCGAGAAAAAAAATCGCAAAGTTTGGTTTTTTCGCAACCGCCAAAAACAACACGTTTTTTACGAAACACCCGTATGACGTCACTACCTCGGAAACACGCTTTGGTTATACGCAAATTAATGTTATCGCGTAATTAGCGGATGCGATACGGTTATTCTGGGCATAAAACGATCGTTTTCGCAAAAAAAATTAATAAGATAAAAATTTCTCATAAAGTCAGTAAAAAATAGTATCGCAACCAACTTATGGAATGTTCTGAATACAGTGCTGCACATTAAAAAGTGTAAAAGGAGGCTGGTACCTCGAAACCGCAGTTTTGTCCTGTTTTTCGCTTTTATTTTGGAGGGATTGTGCTTCACAAGCAAATATTCAATTACAAAATTGAAGTAAATTTAATCCTCTACGTGAAAAACTAGACAGGTAAGCCGTGCACGGGGGTTGGTACCTCGTAACATGTAATTTATTCAGCTTTCCGCGTTTATTACCCGCACGACGGTTCTTAAATGAAAATAATCCATTGCAAAATGGAAATTTTTTAAAATTTTATCACAAAATCGATGCAAAATAAGTCATTGAAGGGAGCTGGTACCTCAAAAAACCGTGTTATATGCCGTTTATTACTTTAATGTTGAGGGAAAAGCGTTGGCGTGAAGATAATGAATTACAAAATTCAAGCACTTCAAATTTTCCGTGAATCAAATCACATGTCAAGTCATAAGAAAAGGGCCAAAAAAAAACGCATTTCATGCAGTAATTTACGTTTGTCTTGGGGGGAAAGGTAGTCACATGATAATAGTGATCAGAAAAATTGAAATCCGATGTTCAAGATCCGTTTCATATTCGTTAAAATTTTACGGAGTAGTTCTTTTCTTCATGATTTAAAGCGAACGACGCATGAACCCCCGTTTAAGATTTAGCTAAAGACCACATAGGACAAGAAATTTTATTTATTTCAATTTTTCTGAGAACTTTTTTCATGTCACCTTTCCCCCTGCGACAAACGCGAAAACCTGCATAAAACATGTTTGAGGTACCAGCCCCCTTCTACGACTTATTTCGCATCCCAGTTTTGTGATAAATTTAAACAAATTCCGATTTTGCAATGGATTATTTTCAATTGAGAACCGGAATCGCAGCATGAGAGTCTTGTTTCAATTGAATATACACCTACAAATAAACGCTCATTATAAATACTTAAATACCCCAACTTTACAAAAAAGTTTTACTTCGGTGACCGAGTATTATTTATTACCGTAGTTTCGTTATAAATTCATTATTTCGCTTTAATACATGTACAATTTATTAAAGGTCCGAGAACCGATGACGACTAGGTAATGAATTTTAAATAAAAATAATTACCACTTGAAGCATCCTGTAAAGTCCAATTGTCGAGCAATGAAGGTAAATTTCACAGAGGGAAGGAGCTCGTAACGATTTCTCGAGAGTTAACTACGCAACAATTAATTTAAAAAAAAAATCGTTGAGGATTAATCATTCAACGAGGATATTGCTTTGAAAAAAAAAACTATTCAGTTCGACTTTTTGAAAAAACAATTAAAAAAAACCTTCGATAATACATATACATTAATAAACTGGCATTGGAATGTAGAGGTTATTTGTTTCTTTTACACCCTAACGACGCTCAAACAATTCAAAGGTGATTTATTTGCAAAACGTATTAAAATTGTGGCTGGTAAATTCTGCACCGTCATCATGATCATTGAAGAAATGAGGAATCTCTTCGCGCAGATTCGAGGTAAGCGGAATATATTTGGGTACAGAACCACGCTGGCAAATCGCCTTCACTTGATGTACTGCATAATGGGAAACATCTACATCTCCGATTATGTTAATTCGCACATCAAATATATCTGGGCAATGTACCATGTCCTTGGGGCGATGGCAACGTACATCATGTGCGGGTCGTTTTTGATCTACGATCGAGACAGGAACATGTTGTCGATGTTATATACCACATATGCTTTGGGAGTATTCAATTTGTTCACGTTTTTCTTGCCAACGATGACGTATTTCCTTCGCGAACGCTTGGAAGCTACCATATCTTTCATCGACACAATCGCATCGAAAAATTACCAATCAAGCGAACGGATTAATCTGCAATCAGCGGTGACTTTTTTCGTTGTTTTCAACTTTATAGCATGCTGCTCAACGGCATTTATCAATATCTTCGATATCTTGGTATTTTACGACGAGTCGAAACTACGAAATAACGCCTACTACGCGATACCTTTGCCAAATATCGAAACATACGGCTGCATAGGAACACACCTCTTCAGTAACGTGATCTTCGCCATCACCGTCATCCCCATGTGTCTTGAAATAACCGCCGTGCTGACGATGACCATATCGTGGTTCGTGATTAGCAACAATCGACTACAATCCGTAAAAGACCAATTGAATCGTCAATCGGAATTATTGCAAGCACATTTCGACACCTCATCACGACCATCTGCCGCTTGGAAAAAAGCATTCAAGGAGATGTTGACCGCACATGTTCGACAATTCACCGAAACCATCAAGTAAGATTTTACAGACAAGGGTGATGAAAAGGAGCGCGCGTTTTATAAACTAAAATTCTCGCGATTTTTTTATCGTGCCGGATAGCTCTTGAAAAATTTGTTAACCCTTTCATCAACGCTCCGAATCCATTTTTAAAAGGTTCCTGCGTTTGGATTACGGCTCATTTCCAACGCCCTCTCCACACAAAACGTTAATGCACGGTAAACGATGATTTTTACATTGTTGATCGCGCCGGCATCTCTCTTGAGAGCAGAGGATGAAAATAAAGAACGTAAAGATCGAAGAGAAATGTTATATTTGAAAAGTCGAGGACTCATGACCCGACACAACGCACCTTTTACACTACGTTTTGGCTCTTTTCAAACAACACTCAAATTCAAATCTCGTCTTTTTCAGGTTGATCAAACTCTTCAAAAGATTTTTCGAATTATATTTCCCCGGCACAGTGATCGTCGGAGTCATTATCGAAGTGATTTTTGTATACGCTTTACTACAAGTAAGTCGATACTACTTTTACGAGAAACTATCGCGAGAAAAGAGTTATCGGACGTTAGTAATATCTCTCTTTTGACGTATGCCCCAGCAACTCTAAAAGTTCAAGGTAGCTAAGACGTAACTATTCGTTTTGTGATTTCTAAGGAAAAGGACAACCCTCATATCTCGATACCGATCATGATCAGAAGCATATTACTAGTTCTGTACACCGCCTGGTGTATATACATATTGTGCAATATTGGAGAAACGCTCGAAGATTCGGTAAAATATTGAGCATCGTTGTTACACGATGAATTTAGCATATTTCTTTACAAACTTTAGCTTTTTTTCATTCCTAAACAGATATCTCAAGTGTCATTTGCGGTCTACTCGACACCTTGGTATTGGGACGTATCGGTTCGTAAAGACGTTTATATATTCTTGCATCAGACTCAACAAAACGTCAATTTTATGTTGGTCAAGGTGTATCCTTTTCTTTTACGTACTTTTTCACGATTGGCAAATATGGTCTGGAGTATTTTGAATTTTATCCGCTGAGTGACGCTGTAATTGAGACGCAAACGCGGAAATGAGATTGATTCAGAGCGACGAACGTTTAGGTACTCAAAATATGTCCAAATTGATGGCCTATTTTAGCGCATTATTCCTTAAGCATTGTTTACTCACAAAAGACCATAAGACTAAGGTCATATTTGATAATTCACTATATGATTGTCATATTTGATAATTCACTAGGTACATGATTTAATTTCTATCAAGTTTAACGTTTACTTATATTTTTAAGAATTAGAAATCATAATACACTCGAGTAGTTCCGATACATTAATAAATAGTGTAATTTTATTGTAATTTGTTTTTCTTCATATGACGATTTGCTCATTCATCATCATAGGAGGTGGGAATTGAGCAGATGATCTAACAAAATCACCTCAAAGGTCGGAGACCAGAATTCGACGAAACTCAGCAGAATCGAAATTAACATTAAAATATCCTCGAAGTCAAATTTTTTCAGTCGTTGAATTTCATCATTCCGTTTTTTACAAATTTTAGAATTTTCAGCTCCCCAGGGAAATGATTCATCGATATCCATCCAACCAGTGATCCTATCGAAATTCCTGAACTACATTATCGATAGCGAATTTAATTTCCTATAATTAAAGTCATTATACATTTTTCCATACCACGCTTCGTTTTTGAGTTATCGAGCAATAACTTCTATGATCAGTATTCGAACGACATAATCAGGATTATGAGAATGAGTAATTTGATCGATTCTTTTCATTTCCCGAGATCTACGATTCATAGTGTGGAATAGGGGCAAAGTCGAATCAGAAGGAAAAATTTAAACAGAATGAGAAGACTGGGAAAATCCAAAAAAAATAAAATAAGAGCAAACCCCACCATCCCACAAACCCAAATTTAGCGTTCAAAAAACGGTATCAAAATTTAGATACAATCAAAAACAGCCGGTCCTACTTCTAAAGAAAATGTGGAGAACACTTAACGACTAAATGGAAAATTTGAAAAGAAGAATTTAGATAGAAAAAATAAATATCAAATGAAAGAGAAAGAATAATTTTAGATGAGACAAAGCTTATATTTCAAAAAAGGGGGCTTAATTTTGGTGACGGAACAAAGTCCAAAAATCAGAAAATACGGAGTGTTAAGTTTAGACACTCACCACCTTTGTTCCAATTTTGTCTGCTGAGTGACACTGTAATTAGACACAAGCGCGGAAATGAGATTGGGACAGTCAAGAATCTATTGGAGCGCTAATGTGACGTACCTCTTTGTAAGTTCAATAATGTACCGCTAGGAGTCAGAAATTAAAATTCTGTATTTTAATTCGAAAATTGCTAGTAAATTTTGAAAATTTCG
>QBDW01003013.1:0-18056 GCA_003261595.1 Maconellicoccus hirsutus | reverse complement strand
GCGGTATTCTCACAGATTGAAAATTTCTCTGCAATTTTTTATTAACCTGGGATCCTGGAAGATTGCGATACTTATCCCCCCCTTCCCTTAAAACTACTCCGATCTACCCTGCTTAATTTTAAAGCAACTTTATTAAATTAATTTTGTCATTTTTTGATTTTTTTTTTAACATGTACTACACAATCGAATTTTTTTGAAATTTTACGCTCGAATTAACCCGTCGGAATCTGAGATTTTTAACACGCTGTTTGAAATTATGCAAATTAAGCACATTTTAAATCTAAGATTAAGACTTTTAGTTTTAAAACAAACACCCGGAGTCTGAAAAATGAAATATTTTACGATTTGACGTCTGCATTGTAATATTTTTACAAAAACTTTCGCATTCAAAAATCTGTATATAATTCTATTTAGAAAAAAGCAACGGCGGTAACTCCCCTAGGATCGTATCCTTCTGTAATAATTGCTTTAGAAGTTTTGAAACAAAAAAAATGAACTAGGAGAGTTTCATGGTATATTGTTCCGGAGAAAATTACTAGTCGGCTAATCCTGTTAATTCGATTCAGCCAGATGCAGCATGAGGCTTGAAAACGATGTCAACGGAGTAAATAAATTGCTCGGTAAAATGGGCATATCAGACGCTTATATTTAAAAACGTGAAGAGTTTTAACGAAGAACAATTAATTTTGATTGAAATAGACGCTGTACGATCGTCTGGAATTGCAATTATGTGTTTAATTAATACTTGACAATTATTATCGGCGCCATCATTTTAAAATTATATCGTTTATATGAGTGACCATTGAAATGCCGGCGGTTTATAATTTTCAAAATTTTATCGAAACGTCGAATGAAAGCAGATTATTCGATGATGCGCGTATTTTTCGTTAATACGCGATAGAATTAGCGCGTTTTGAATTTCGTATGACGTTTGTTTACGATAACACGTGCTTAATATATTGTGATAAGCTGTCTTGTCAGATAACGGCGGTACCATGCGGGTAATTTTTTTTATCGTGTTAATTCACACGAAAGGGAAGGACTTCCGGGCGAGAAATCGAACGTAATTGAAATTCATCCCTTGATGATACGTTATAATACCTCGGATATTTGGCCAGCTCTTGCGGAGGAATTTTCATCTTTTACGATGGTGGTTTTTTGAACATTTTCGAGAGAGGTATTCGAGTTGTAGGTATAATTCGAACTAATTATTAGAAATATTCCGACCTCAAAGCTATACCGCCTCGTGTTTACGGTCGAGTAATTTTATTAATTGCGTAGTTTTCACGAAAAACGTGCCTGTAGGTGTTACTAGATAAAATAACAACCCCGGTACCAGGAATATGTCACATATTGCTGAACTAGTGACCTATAGGTCGTAAATTCGAGTCATGTTTTCACGTCGTTGTTATGATTTAGCGAGTACTTTGTAAATAAACGATACATCGGCACGGGAGGTTTTTTGTTTTTTAAACCAGATGTGGAAATTTCCGAAAATGACAGAAGGATTTTCCGTTCGAAGGTGAATAACCCTCCGTGATAATGATGCTTTTGGGCATATTCGAAAGGTTATTTAGACGCGTCGCGACGTCTAAAATAGGTTAAAACGTAGCGAAAAGAAAACAACCCGCGGTTATCTTTTCGTCGAAATTTCAAACGGTTATGAACCGAATAGTTGAAGAAGTCGTTAAATTCATAAATTATTACACACCCATCGGTCGACATTATCGCTGAGAGACATCATTGGTGAATTTTCATTTAATTGCGTCGTATTACCTGTTTATGCTTTCACGTATACCATTGTCGCGATGTATAACGGAAAACCCACCGTACGATGATGTCACATAGCGCATTAGCACGTCTCCGATGGCGTTGAGAATTTTTAAAAGAATTTCTTAGTCGTTTATCGGTGGCGTGGTCGGTAACATCGATTTGTTAATTGTTTCGAGTAATATTCGTCGGTGTTTTTTTCTAGACATCTTTTACACCTCGGATCGGGAAGATTTTCCAAGCTGGAGTCATCAAGTATTAGACATGTTCCATCGCCGCCCGTGCTTTGGAGACCGAGAAGGCCCTTGGGTAAGTCTGAGTGATACGTTTTCGCAGATACGAGTACATTTTATCGCTTATGTTTGTGTTTTTATCTGCGCCATGAAGATTGCGAAAACCTATATCGCATGTTTGACCTGAGATCGTTTGGCGTCGTATCATTAATTAAACGTTTTTACTAATAAGTGAAAAGACGAATCACGTGAATTGAAGATTAACGTATCCGAATGTCATCTACATTAATCAATTCTTCTCGCGATGAACTCGAATACCTGAAAATCAATCACAATGCCATGCTAAGAGTTTACTATTGCAATATGTAAATTTGATTTACGATATTGTGTCGGTTTGATAAAATATCAGTGGTTCTTAATATTTCGATGACATTGATCACGTTTTCAGTCGGGTGGTTTGGTGGGGCAAAAATGGTAATTAGCTTTGGTGCATGAATTCTTGTGAATATTTTCGCCGATAGACGCAATGTGTGGACGACTGTGAATCATTGAAATGCGATATATGAATAATTCGTAACATTTATGTAACCTTGGAATACGTCTAAAAATTTCTAGTTTTTTTTTTCATTCAGTTATACTGTTGAAAATTTCTGATTATTTTTTCTTTTTTTTTCATTCATTTATTCGTATATTTTGTACTCCGATAACGATATTCTGCTCACGATATCTCGCCTTTATTGTTTTACTGTAGAGGAAATTTAATTTCGACATCGGAATTAATATTATAATTTTTGAAAGTTTTGCGAGAAAGAACGAAACGTGAGATCAGTTTCTTCATTTGGGGAATCGTCTGCCTAGAAATGATGAAGTTAATTTTGCCAAGTTTCTTTGTAGCTTTTTCAAATGTTTAAACTAAATGTGAAGAATTTGTGTTAATAAATATTTCTTTTGTGTATTATTCTTCCGTTAAGCTTGACAGTTTATTAAAATTTATTGCCGGAGTGATGAGTACCATATGGTTTTGAGTGCTTCAATTTAATATACGAAAGATGGATGATAATTAGTATTTAATTCGTATTCATGAAGATGAGTGTACCCAAATTAAAGTTTTTCAACTATATCGAGCGCTTCCCTCGTGTAGATTTTATAACGTTAGTGTTTCTATAAAATGAAGAAAGTCACTTGAATTTTCAAGTAAAGACCATCGAAAACTGTAGATGATTTATAAATTTTTTTCATCACAATAGACTCTTGAAGTCAATTTTTTTGGGTATTGTAATGTGAATATAAAGGTATTTAATGATGATTGTCGCAAACCGCACTTAATTTGGTTCATTAGAAGGTGAGATACTCCAATTTTACTTCTTCGGCTCTGAAAGGCGTGACGTCATAGTTTGGTATCTCGTTATTGAAACTTTGAATGGATATAAAGTGGTTAATGAGTGATTTTAGGTAAAAATTGAATTGAACCTTTTTTGCAGGGGATAAAATTAATTTCCGAATGGTATAATAAATTTTTTAGTTTGATGTAATTTTATGTAGTTATGGCATTTTTAAGTAAATTATATCATTTTGAAATATTTTGTATGAGTATCTTCAAATTCAAATATCTTAAAAACGAAATCGACAACCATCATTTTTTTTTCATGAAGATGCGAAATTTTGTCCTCTCTTCAAATATATGCATAAAAATTGCGTACAATTTACCTAACTCGATAAATTTCAAATTTTTCGCTGAAAAAACAAGCGTTTTCATGCATTACGAGATATTTAAACGCAATATAAAGTGCTTAATGAAAGATTTTGAGTAAAAATTGAATGACATCTTTTTTGCAGAGAATAAAGTCAACTTTGCGATGATGTAGGATATTATATGTACAATCATACTTCAATAACAGATACCTACTCCAATTCAAACTGCTTCAACTGCGTAAAATTGTATCAAACTGAAAAATTTATTATACCATTGAGAAGGTAATTTAATTCTCTACAAAAAAGGTTTAATTCAATTTCTACCCAAAATTACTCATTAACCACTTTATATCCATTGGAAGTTCCATTATGCTATAAGGCTCATAACGAGATGGCAAACTGTGACGTCACGCCACGACGAGAGCCAGAAAACTTGAAAAATTAATAACTCCGGACCTAATTAATATTTTTTTGCGATTCCAACGCCTACATTCTTTAAATGTAGACCTCGAAGAGTTTCAATCGAAATTTTTCGAAAATTTCATCCGATTTCAAAAGCCTATTAAATATATAAATTAAAAACTGGATTAAAATTATAATAAAAAAAATTATTATTCGTCGTTACAATCGATCTCACGATGAATAAAGCAACTCTCGATATTCCTCGATTTTTTTTGTTTGATTTTCAATCACTTGAAAAAATCAAGTATCTGATATGATTTCCCTACATCGAAATATCGATGAGAATTACATAACGAATCAATTAATCGGCACGGACTGATAAAACAAATGAGGACAAAAATCTCAATTAGATTGAAAAAAAGCAAAGTAGGCGACGGTGTTTACTAATCAAAATTTATCCTAAGATAATTTTCGTCAATGCACGTGTCACGTGGACTTATTATTACTGGCAATAGTAACTGTTTGGATTCGAATGAAAAAAAGGCTATTCGCTGAAGAGGCTTCGTTTTTAAAGCAATTCGAATCGCCATGTTAACAGAAGTAACGGAAAATTTACTCCGAGGGAATTTCAATACTTCTTAGAAACTAAAAATAAAACTTTATACCTTTGAAATGGACTGAATTACTTTGCGGTATTTCCTATAAATTTTCCCAGCGGATATTTCATTCAAATGCTAATGCCGTTCTAGGAATTTTCAACTTTTTTATAATTAAATGATATTAGTAATGCATGTGATTTGTTTACGAAAACTAATATTATTTACCAGAACTACATAGCTTGTTTCGAATTCTCGTCCATTATTCTGGTAATCTGCGGCGTAATTTATTTGGTAGACAAAAAAAACGGTCATTAAATGCAACATTGTAAAAGATCACGTCATCGAAGTAGTTTACAAAGTTAACCTACTTTCGTACGTTTTTTTTTCTTATTCGTAATTAAACGAGGAAAAAAATTCGAACAAGTCTAAACTGGTAAATCTTTTGGTTGTGAAATTATCATTTACGTAGAATTTCTTTCTCGTCACGAAGAAAATTCCATTCAAAAAAGAAAAACTGGTTCGAATCCGTTGTGAAGTACGTTCACATACTCGTATCATTTATGATTTTTTTTTTTCGTTAATAAAATTTTTACGCCAATTGTTACACGTGCATGGCGTATAGTCATAATCTAAACGCGAATATTCATTTTTTTTTTTCATAAAACGCGATAATTCGAGAAACGAAGCAGAATCAGCGATTAACGTTACACTTGAAAACTTTCCATTCGTCGAAGAACGCAATTGTAAACATTTTAACGGACTTTCAAACACGGTGAAAAAACACGGAGTGAAGCGAATGATATTTTTTATGAATGAGCTAATGACGTAAACCAATCGTGATATGAAGGTGCATATAGGCGGCTTGGGGAAAGGTGCGTGGGAGTGTGAGTGCGTAAAGTAATCAAAGGGCAAATGGTCCGTGGTGATTTTCCTTCTGCTATTATCATTAAATCTTATAATCACGCTATAGAAACATGCTTTTTCTTCGCTCGTTCGGTGTAACGGAAATATGAACAGGTTCGCATATGCGCGATACTAACCCTACTCAATGTTTTTTTCAAAGTCCATCTCATCGTTGTAAATTATAATTAATGCGATGGGTGGTCTCTGATCTGGGTGATCCTATGAGACCTCTGACTTTCAAGTTTGACATCGCGATGTTCCGTTTAGCGATTTTTTTTCTGGGCTGTAAAAATTTTAGATAACGTTTTCCTTTTTTTACTCACATAACGAGTAAATATTTACTTGGGAATATTTGCAAAATAGGTATGAGACTTCGCGTACTTAAATTATTCGCGAATTGCCCATCGAGATTAAGAGAGCTCTTCAAAATGGCGAATTCTTCGTCGATTTGTACATTTTATGAGCTTTTTAAACTATTAGGAATTTGTTTTAGGTTGACATTGAATTCGACGAAATTTTTAAGGTGACCCGATTCTTTACGACGAGTGCCCATTACGCGTGATAATTTTCATTGCGCCATTGAAAATTGAACTTGAGAAAAAATTCCACGTGTTTTATGTTATTCATATACTCCCTCGTGAATGTTTCGAACGATGAAAAAATGTACATTTAGTGCTTGATTTGAATAAATTACCTGCAAAGGAGTAATTTTCCTACATTACGGTGTTAACATTGTGCGTGGGTTGATTATGAAACCAGCTGTAAGAGCGAATAATAGTTTATCGAAAATGAAAGTAAGTTATTCGTCTCTCTTTCGTTGAGTGGATTATAATGATTTATGGGTACCTAGGTACAAGGTAACCATTATTTTAAGGAAGAAAGTGTTTCAACTTTAGTAAAGATGCTGAGGTAAATTTGTTGAAAAGAGATTGCAGATTTTGTGTTGCGGTTTGCTTTGTGGTAAATTTTTTTCAATATTTTACAAGTTAAAATGAATTTTTCGCGAAGAACCTTTCGAAAATTTTTCCAATTCCGTTACAGTAAATCAAGTATTTTTCTTCGAAGAAATTGCTATCAACGAATTAGTCATTTGTATTTCGATTAATCGACTAATAATACAAAGGACCTTCGTCATTTTTCCAAGATTTAAAGTTGACGTGGAAATAAAATTTACTTGCATTCGTGTACAAACAGAATTAATGTTTTGAATTAACTACTTATTCATGTTTAGTTTAATAAAATTAGGAAGGTATAGAAGTCAACAAATAAATTCGCTCGTTTTACATCTTACAATGGAGAATCAGCCATCTGATCATCTTTGACATTCCGTTCACGCGGAAGCGTTTTTTTTCCACAAAATTCGATAAGACGCCAATTCAGCGTTCAACAAACACGTTCTCATTTATATTTCCATTCGGTTGAATGGTGAAATAACAACTGAAGCAGTTTGAGTTCTTACTGTTGTTATTTTTATAGCGAACTCAATTCGATGGAGTTTTGGTTTCTTGTTTTCTCCCTTCGGATCATCCAATCATCGCTGTAATCATATTAATTCCAAATTAAACGAGTATTTATGTTTTGATAGTGATTCCATAGATGTACTCGTACACATGTTTGTATTTGGAAAAATGTTTTTTTCGAATTAGGTAGGCGCATATTTTCAACGGAATTTATCGTAAAAGAAAAAAGAAAAAAAACAATATCTCATAAAGTTGACTCCAATTTGATGAAAATTGTACGAAGTTCTATAGATGACGATTCATGTTAGCGTGGGATAATGGTCGATTCGTATTCATGCACCCACAACAGCTAAGAATTATCATTGAACAAAATCATCGTCTGGTATACAAAGTTCACAATGTGTAGATAAACAATGCAACGAAATTGCGGCGGGGTAAGCGCAACTGGGTAATTACCACTGCGCCGTACGATAAATTATTTATCACAACGTAAAATTCACTTACTGCTTTAACCTTCATACATGAATTATTGTTTGCGATGCTCAAAGCTCGTGCATAACGGTGAACTATGTCAGTATCATTACCGGTACAGATGACGTTTGATTTTGGCAACTGGAAGTATCCTGTATTGTGATTCTTCATGTCGGTTGTTAAAACGAATGTTTTTTCTCTTCACCAACTCAGTGATGTTATTGTTTTGAGAATTTTTCCATAAAATTGTTCAAAGTAACGAAAACACATGTCGATATTCGTTTGCCAATTGATGAACACTTTGATTTTTGGTTATGGGGGTTTTATCACAGTGATAGAGACGGTTCGGTGTGTTGTTTCCTGTGTTTTTTTAAATCTTGGTATCTTGATCTTCCGGTTTAATTCTTTCTCCCTGGATAGAAACAATGTGAATTTAGTTAGTGCAACGCAATAGTCTTTTCCATCCTTACTACGTACATACTACATAGACATACAGTACACTTATGTATACCATTTTCGAGATACAGCATTTTAGATTTCTACATGTGTAATATTGTCTATTAAATGTTATACATATATAACTACATTATGTAAATGTGAAAATTTTACTGTTAGTACACTTCTTGTTTAATTCATTGTACTACGTCGTTACATAAATTGTTGTTGTTTGCTTCGTCATGATTTAAAATATATCATTCATCAAGCTTACCGTTATGTCCGCTCTTCATTTATATTATGATCTTGTCATATTTTTATATTTACCGGTATTATTAATTTTGTCCTTCTTCTATTTCGTTCTTATAAACTGATTGCATACAACGAAACGTATTTCAATTGGAAAATTAGCGAACACATTTCAAAGAGAATACCTATGTTAATCAGATTTTATCTCTTATGTAACTCATCGTGTATCCGGTGATCAAAGCAGAGTCAAGCAGACCGAATTTTAATATGCTAATGTTTTCTGATGCCCTTTCGTCGTTATCAATTAACAAATCAGACTCAGTTCGCCTTCGTATTAACCGATGCTATGTTGAAAAAAGAAAAAAAACTCATCTTCCATTTCGAAAACGCTACCATAAGAATTCGGTAAATTGAAAATAACGACGCCTCCCTCTCGTGATAATTATTAATGTCGATTTTTATTCATTGCAAATATTCAATGATGTAATTCATCAGATGCCTAAATTAAATAAAAATCGCAAACAAAGTAAAATTTTAATTAAAATTTTATCGCTTAGTTATTTATCTTTTGAATGGTTTGGCAGGTGTTGGCTTATCAAAGGTAGAACTTGCTAAGAATAATTAATTAGAGGAGTTTATTTAGAAAGCAGATAAAACAACTGAAATCTACTGACAATCAAACGAATTTATTTGTCGGAAGACGCTATTCTGAACAAAGAAGTTGGACTTCATTCGTGCGAAAATTCGCCCCTGCGTTTGTGTCCGATTCAAAAGGAATGGGATTTTTTTCTCTCGAGATGAAATTTGTAAATCGGAATTAATTGGCGTGAATTTTTTATATTAATTTAAATTCTCGATTTTTTTTGTAAGAATTCAAAAAAATTGAAAATGAATTGTTATCAGTTTTGCAGAAATTTTCGTTTAATTAAATTAATGAAATTTTGTTATAATTTTTCGTCGTTATTTCAAGTTGGTAAACTGTTTAATGATGATTTTTTTCGAAAATAATTTACCACTGATGAGTATTTTTGTTTTCAGTGCCTCTTAGGGTTAAGAAATTAAAAGAAAACACTTTAAAGTGGTAGTTCATTCGGTGAATATTGTTGAAATGTTTTTGGTATTTTTCCCTTTAGTGTTTAGTTTTTATTAAAGTACGTTTATTATTCACGAAATTGGTGAAATTAAACTTTCTTTCTTTTATAATTCGACGGAAAAAGTTCTGTGTAATTTGATTAAATTTACTTTTTCCGACGGAATAGTATCAACTATAGAGACATATCTTTTTTCGATTATTATGATGAGAATTTTTTTTGTGTGGGATAAAACTGCGTATATTCGTGGCTTTACGAAACTAATTTAAATTATAGCGTCTAATTTTATCGACGTTTTTAATAGCGCGCAAAGGGGAAATGGAATAATTCAATTTTAGAAGGAAGTTTTAAAAATAACGTCTTTAATGAGGGTTTTTGTAAAACGACACCGTTTCGACATTAAGGGTTGATGAAAAAAATTCAACGTTGATATAAATTAAAATTTACTCGTTGGTTGATCGTTTCTCGATAAAAAAAGAAATGGTGTTGGGTGTAAATGCAAACAATTAACGTTTTTCTTGTAATTGTTAATTTATGCGTCAACTGCGAAAATACTATATTGGTGGTTTCAAAGAAACGTTTTTTATTATCTAAATCAAACAATTGGTGATTTTTTTTTTTTGATGTATGATAAGTACAAAAAAAAATGTATTTTGCTGCGCGAGCATGAGCATTTCCGTTGCGGGAGATTTTTCGTGAAATTTTATCAATTCTTGGAATAGCGAAGATAGTATAAGGCTGGTTTGCCGAGTACGAAAGAATTTGTTATTTATGATCAAATGGAATAAGGAATTTGATTGTTTTAACGTTTTATGGAATCTCGTTCATGACACGAGGCGAACTTATTGTGATTCGTTAAGCATTACGTGTTGCTGAAGAATTTGTTAAACTTGTTCTTCGGAAGAGGACGATTGTGGAATGTTCGTAGATATACCAGCATTCTTGGCGACGTGCGAATTTATATTGTTTGAAAATTGTTGCCAATTCGTATCTAGAAGAAGCGAATATTAAGATGTAAATGATCAATCGAACGGTTCGTTTGATGGCGCGATTAGCTGCTTCTAAGTTTTCATGATTCGATGATTCCGTCTAATCGTGATCGAAGTCGATTAATTTTTATGATTATGAGAAAATTGTATTCCGCGAAATTGAATTTTCTTGTGGAAACACTTTCACTATTTGCTAACTCGACGAAGATCGCATATCAATATGCGCAATTCAATTGAAACCGCGATCAGATTGTTGAATTTCACGTGAAAAGCTGATATTACTCGAAGACTGATTACATCAGCGTTTGGTAATGATTAATTTTTCTGTAGACGTCGTTATTTAATGCGACCGTGAACTTGTGTGTTTGCGTTATCAAAAGAGGTAGTAGTTGTATATGGTTAATAAACATAATACCGGTAACTAGGCGTACTGATGTTTCTTTTCTACGTAGAATCATGAAAATAACGTATTTACTAACTTGAAAAGTTTTTTGAAAATTTCCAAGAAAAATAGAAAACAGATTTGATTAATTATTTAATTTATATTTTAGAAAATGATCAAATACCTTATATCGCAATGTCAATAATTGTCTGTTTGAAGTGGAAACACTCGATTGTAATTGAGACTAAATTATTCTAATTAATATTCGCTGTATACGTTGTTATCAGTGATTACTGATTAGATATAAGCTATTATATTTTTCTGAAATTTTTGACTTTGCGCAATAAAGTAATAAGTACATTGTTGAAAAATTCAAGCGATTTTTGTGGGAAATTGTATTCTTTGAGTAATTTAATTTTACAGTTCATTTGTGAACTTCATAAACTGTGTTTTCGGTCATAAAAATCTTATTTAAAATTTATTAATTTATTGTCCTCGCTATTTAAACGATCGATGACCAAGCTGAATTATTACTTTGATCGATGAAATATTCAAATGTATGATAAATTAAAGTGACACGTAACATAGAAAACTCGTTGAGCATTTCAAGTCCATAGCCTGTTTCACTTCAACTTCAATGTCTTTTGCGAAGTACTTGCTGACTGTTATGAACCGCTGATGTTAATTTGTTTTTGTTAATTTTTGTTTTTCTTTTAGTTTTTTAATTTTTTTATTTTTTTATTTTGGCGATAGTAATCGTAGTAAACTTGTGATATAGTTTGTTTGGACGAAATGGCCCCACAAATAAACGTTTAAAAAACAACACGTGAGTAAGAAAAAAGTTGAAGGGTTAAAGGTTTAAGATAACGTTGAAAACTTAAAAGTATAGTAGTAGTTAAAACAATTCGATGGTACGTGAAATAGGAGGTACCCAAGTTTTTACCTGCTGTTTCCTTTTACGATGGAAAAAAAAAAGAAAAGGAATTAAATTCAAGCGAATCTTTCTTTTAAAGTTCTGGTTCGATAATCCTTATAAGCCAAGATTAATTTTTATCAAAGTTGAACTTTATTTTTATTCGTTAAAAAGTTTCATTTGTCAAGATTAAAGTTTTTATTCTGCTAAATTAATTTTTCAAATATTTTGTAGTTCATAGATAATCAAGGTCATTATTTTTGAATATTTTTCAACGAAAAATTTTCCATGTATTTAGTTATATTAATGGCGTATTTTTAGTATTTATTAAAATAAATTCTAGATACCGAGTTCTTTTTCAGCATAACTCCTTTCTTTATTTTTACGAAGTTTATTTAATGTTCCCGATGCCTTGTCACTTATCATTTATCAATTATGTTTAAGTAAACTCGACTCTGTTATCCTTTTTCCGCTTTTGTTCGCTATTTTCTAATTAAATTTAATCTTTTTACGCAAATCGATACATTTATCGTTTTTTATCAAGTTTTTGTAAAAAATTCATATACCGTTCTTTCGCTTTGATACGGTCTTATCTCAGTTACGAAACGTGATTCATATTAAACTCCCTTATTCGATAGTCACATCTCGATCTTCAAATCTCTGTTGATTAAGCTGGCAGAAATTTACGAAAATTGATTCCGAAGGTCTTCGGAATCAAAACGCTTGCATATAATTTAAGAAATCTGCTTTGTATATGACTCGTATGGCGTTTCGGATATTAAAAATGAAAAAAAGTACGTCGTAGGCAGCACTGACCGAGCACACGATATTCCAGCTATCTCTACGTCTTTTTTATCTCGTCTACGATGATAAAGCGAGCGTTGAAAAAAAGAACGAAATGTCGGTCATGAAAAAATCTCAGAGGGTAGATTAAAATCTGATATTGAAACCTTCAAACGACATTTTATTAAATGTTATTCTTAAAGGTGGTGAAACATCGTGATATTGATCAACGATCCATCATGGCAATATTTACGACCGGTGTAATCTTCCTCGCAGTATTGGTATTTTATGAAAAGTATCGTGATGAAAAGCTTTCGATATTTACGAGAAAATAACCGAAGTTATAAAATACCTCGCGATACAATAGATAGGCAAAATTATACCTTTCGAGTTCGTTGACTTTACTCCCATGTACCGAACAACTGACGTTAAATTTCGTAAATTAAATTTCCATATGTGCGGAAAATTAGTAAATAATTTTTCAACTTTGACGTTTTACCGTCGAAATTGCAACGAGAAATGGTGAAAGCTCTGAGAAAAATGAAACTAACGGTGTCTGAAAAAACGCGTGCACATGCGAGTTTAGGCATCACTGATATTCGTAAACGGAGATTTCACCGTCTTCTTTTTCAACGTGCCCCCACCATATTTTTATCAATGTCAGCGAGGCGAAGGGAGCGTTCAACGTGAATCAGCCTTGTAAGCAAACTTAAGTTAAAAACCAGTCTGAGTCTGCCGAAGTGCCGTTCATTATCGGTTAATTATTTCGTCTGTATGAATTTTTATCCAACAGACGTTGTTTTTTGTTTCTATCCGAGTTTTGTTTTTTTTTTCGAATTTCTTTATCGGTAACGTCTAACGTCGTCCTAACGGATGAATGTTGTCGATTTGTTAAATTTTATTATTTCGGTGATCACTGATCAGTGTGTTTTGCTCGTGTAAAAAGTTGGAATTTTTGTGTGCCGAAAGTTTATCGTAGTAAATAATGACAAATGCATACTTTTCGTTGGCCTTCATTTATCAAATGCATTCAACGGTATTTGAAAAGAGGTAATGGATTTTTTCTTCGTCGATTTTGTAGCCAAGCTTTGTAATATTTAACCGCGTAACGTTCTATGGTCATTGTTACGAAATAAACGTAGTTAATTCGATAAAAAAAATAGGGGATTTCGTGACTCGCAAAAATATGCATCGTAACCGAGACACGCAACAAGTTTATAAAATACGAAAAACGTCTCAACTTTTCACGAGACGATCGTAAAAAAAAAGTGCTCGATTTCACTCGATTTGCTCGTTTGTTCGGTACAGCTTGTTAAAATTTGGCGCGAAATCTTTTCCTTTTGAATTTCACCACAATTGTTATTTCGCAGAAGGACATGGCGCCGGAAATGGTGTACTCGAAGCATGTGTGTTTTTATGACGTGAGAATATCAACTAAATGTGTGGTTAACTCGCAATAAGAGGGTTTTTTGTAAGAATTGTGCGTTTTTTTTATTTTGTTAAGACGCAAATTGTATAGGTTTGTCGACTTATTGCGTTTAAAAAACGTTAATTTTCGTGTTTTAAAGTACTCGTACACGTTGGTTAATTTACATACTTAATTACCGGGTGAACATTGACCAATACTGTTTTGCATGATAATAATGTCATTGCACGTTTAAATTATTGCCATAAGATATTGCAGGTTAGCATTTTTATGATTTTTTTTTTCAAAAAAAAATTTTTCATTGAATAGTATTATGGTAATTCACGGAAGAGTATGCTTACAAATCATCTGCGTTTTGGATTATCATCGTACGAGTATTTCGTGTATGAATGATTCAATGATACAAGTTCATGGCCTACTTGTATGACGTCATCTAGTACAAAAGGCGTTTATACCTATCTCTTTCAAACGACGGAATTTTCTCATAATTGGGGAGAAAAATTCTAATACTTACCTAGTTTAATTTCGAGGAAAATTTTTTTCGGGTAATTATTGTTTAATTTTCGTATTAGTACAATAATCGAATTGATATGACGTAATATTAATACGATCAGTGATAAGAAATGCCTACAGGCAGAAGGTTATCGCTTAAATTTACCAAGCTGGTTGATTTTTTTTCTCTTCGGGGTACACATGTGTTCGGGAAATACGAAACTTGATAAATTTTACGTCGAATTTCCATCGAAATTACGTTCGAGTAGATTGGTAAATTTTATCAGGAATGTGATGCTCGTCGAAGTACCGAAATTCGTTGCGAAATGAATTTTAATTATTTCGGTTGGAAAGTTCGCTTTGCGGAAGGAATCTTTCGTGCGTTGGGGTTATGAAATATTACGATAAATTCGTAACCTAATAAACACACATGCGTATGGAAATATTCCAAAATGGACCCCCATTTCAGGTGTATACACTGTATACGTTGAAGAAAAAAGTTAATCATCATATTTTTTCCAACGAATATGTAAATTGAAAACCGACGTTGGTCCGTGGTAAATGCTGAACTGCTGAAGTGAGCATTTAAATAAACCGAATTCTAAATATTAGCATATTTTTCACGCGTCACGTTTTTTGCGCGATTATGTCATCAAATATGTAAAATTTTCTTTTCACGGGAATTTCGCGAAGACATGTGGAAAATGTATTCTTTTGAATGTTTATTAGCGTGTGAAATTTTACTGCTTAGAGGGTTGACTTTTTTGAATTATACCAGAAATATATATTATTTTAATTTATGGCGGTTTATGAAGAATCATAATGTAGGGAAATTGATCGCGTCGAATGAAGAATGTGGATATTTGGTTTTATGTGAAAAAATTTGACGGTTTTGTATTTCGCGGTGTTATTTTTTATGTGATTTTTTGATACGGTGAATTTATATTTTTTCGAAATTATATGTAATTTTTTGGTTTTTAAACACATTTGTAATTGTTTTATTCGATAAATCGGTTTAATTAAGGCGATAAATGTTAATAATTTTGGTTTGTTCGCGATGTCCTTGGTATTTTTATTCGAAAAATTAACGATTAAATTGAACTATTGTGGAAATTTGCGATTTAGTTTTTTTTCTCGTAAAATGGCGAGTTTTGCTGGTGAAAATTTATTTTGAAAAATATTTCGATCGTTGTAATTTCTCGAAGTTGATTCCGAATACTGTGAACGATTCACCGTTATTTTCCCGAATCCGAAATCTCGAACGGACATTTTCCCGAATGGACAAAATCGCGAATTTTTTTCGCCCGAATACCAAAATCCCGGAACAAATTCACGAATGGACATTTTCCCGAATACAAAAACCTTGAGTACAAAAATTCCAAATGTTTTTTCTATGGAATATTAATCATTATGATTTATACTCGAAGATTGTGAAACAATATTGATGGAAATTTTCATTCAAGTGCAATACTGACGTCACTTTGACGTGCATCCCGCGAAAAAAATCTCTCTGTTTGAGAACATATCATACTTGACTTAATCCTTGGTTCAATAAACCGTCTTAATACATTTATGCTCCTCGAATAATAAATAACAACGGTTTGACGTCATGGATAATATCGAAAATTTGAACGAATTTTCAAAAGGGCTTAAACACACGTTTGACGAGAATAAAAATATTTATTATTTATCCTTGTAATTTTACTAACGAACGCTATACTTGACATGCTTCCATTTTGAATAAATTTCGCCGAAAAAAATATTCCTACATCGCAACTTATTGTTCAATTGGCCCGTTGATAGAATTTATCTAGAAAATGACCCGCGTTTGCCGAACGTGAAATATTCATAGGGGACGAAAGTCAACAGAAAAGTGCTCGAATATGGTTATTAATTTGAAAAATGTACGAGGGAAAAAACCATACATTCGTACCATTTTGAAAAGACCGCATGAGAATACAACGGCGGCGGAAAACTGTGGAAAAAATTAATAAAACTAATGTACCTCTACAAAGTTGAAAAACTCTCTAAAGTATTCACGTGCAAGTGTATGCGTAGACTGTAGAATGAAATTGGATGAAAAACAAAAAAATACTAAATACGTATGCATAACAAAGACGCTACCAAATAAACACAGCACGCGAGGGAAAAGAGAAATTGACGTTGGGAAAAACTACAAATGTGTGGAAATTACGTAGCTATGGTGTTCGATGGAGTAACCGCAACAAAGGCGAAGATAGATTGGTATTCGAATGACACGAAACGAAAGGTAATTCGACGAGACGATGAACTTGGAATGGAGGAGGAATTGGCTGGGATGCGCGAAATGGATAAAGCTAATTAAACGATTTGGCGTATTTGGAGAAGGCAACACGAATGGGTGCCTGGGAAATGAGATAACAGATGGTGATCGAGTATAAAATTCAATCTTTATACCAGTTATGTTAATGAGCTCGTAGGCGCCGGTGCTTGGCACCGTTGGGTTTTCCCTCTTACCCTTGGTCTCGACCATGTGGAAAATTCAACCTAGAAAACTTGCCTACGGGGTGGTTTTCGCGTTGCAACGGAAATAATTAGCGAATTTCATGTGTTGGTGCACCGTGTGGTGCTACATTCTTCTATCGCTCAAGGATTATTGAGAAAACCGGTCCGCTCAGATGTTCGATACCGGAAGGAAACGAATTCCAGTGATATTCCAGGCGCTCGTAGGTGTTGGAAGAGGTTACTATTGCAACCTTTACCGGAACCGGTTGCCATATAACGGATTTGTTTGGAAATGATAACGAAATGAGATCCGGTGTGATTTACGCACCGATAGTGAGGGAGTTGATACGATGTTAATTGATTTGTTAGCTTGGGCACATGGCGAATTGAAATTTATAGATTTGAATTTTCAACTCGTACACGACCTTCGTTCGTAATAGAATGGAACGGATCAAATTTAATAATAAAAAATTACCCGCTGACAATCAAACAATTGGATATAATTTAAAACGAAAACACGCGCCGTGGTAATTTATTTTCGCGAAAATTCAAACGTGCAAGAAAAAATTCTATTCGCGTTGCATCATTATTCTACATCGCTACGATGAGTCATACTGTGGAGAAATTCGGCCTTATCTGTGATATAATTTTTGAAATGTATGGTTTTTTTCTCATTTTTGGGATACAGGGCCAAATTACCCAATAGGCAGGGTAGGCACGTCCCTACGGCGGCAAAATTTTGGGGCGGCAAATTTTTGTAAAAAAAATATATACAGTGTGTCGCATAAGTCCCGCACGGTACCTTTTATTTTTGATTGGGGGGTTGATATCGAAAAAAGTCCACCGGTTTTATATTTCTCCTGTGAGGCGCTTTCTACGAGGGGGTGAAAAATTTTTGGACTACATACAGGGTGTCCTACAGACCACAAAACGTGTTTTTTCTCGAGAAATTTAAATGGAAAGGGTATGTTATTATGTTGGAATCGAACACTACGCTCCAGTGTGGTGATGAAAAAAAAATTTTTGCAACCGGTTCAGCGGTTCTCAACCATGACAAGAAGAAATTTTTATCTAAGATGTTATTGCAACTTTGCTTTCGAGCATTACCTGTGAAAAATCAAACCGGTTACAAAAATTAATAGGACAAAAAATTAATATTTTTTGATGCTCTACAACTTTTGCTTGGAACATTTTTCTCTATCTCTTATTTGCCGGGGTCATCAATTTTCCATGACTGTACTTTTTTCATCACGATTTTGACAAGAATATCGGCTGCCAGCAG
>QBDW01003012.1:0-15856 GCA_003261595.1 Maconellicoccus hirsutus | reverse complement strand
TTTCGCGAAAATCCGCCGGGTAGAACCGCCGTAATGAAGTAATTACGTAAATTACGTATATCTCTGCCTACGCGCATTCGGGTATGCAACCCTTCCAACACATGCAAAAACGAAAGTACTTCATTACAGCGGTTCTACCCGGCGGATTTTCGCGAAATATGTCTCATATTACTAAATCGACGTCGCTGATCACGAATATCGCATCAAAAACATACCATCGCTTACTCATTTTAGTCTTTGCGTTGCAGAACGACGCTCATTTCTCGAATACTAAATCCAAGTTACCACTGTGGCTTGTGATGGGTCAAATCATACTTTCTCGACCCCGCGGAATCGATTACCCCCATATTTCGTTGTGTAGATGACATTACTGAAATTAATGATTGCAATCAGCAGAAAGAACCCCAAGAGGTAAGCCCCACTTAGTACTCTCGACTTTAAAAATTATCTTTATTTCATGGTAATACAAATCCTTATTTCAAATACATCAGTATAATAGATACATAATTATTACGTATTCGAATACACATTGATGACAGCATTTGTTCCTAGTGTTTAAAAAAATCAAAAAAATGCAATCGACCACAACAAAGCTAAAAAAGTACCTCCTTATCTTTAAAAAAAAAAAGAAAAAAAACAAGCATGTTTTTTTTTTAAATGACATACAAAAGCTTCATATTGAAAAAAGTCGTCAACAAATGTCTTAATAATTGGCAGAAATTGGTTATGGTAACGTAATTCTAGATTAAGTTAACTAAAGAAAAAAAAAGGAAAAATGAGAAAAAATATTAAAAAAGAAAAAAAGCAAATTAAAACTACTATACTTAAGTTATACGTAATATAAAAACCTTTGGTATATTTTTATTCTGCAGCGACTTATAAACCTGCGAAAAAAAACATGCGTGAATTTCCATTTAAAACCTCCCATCTCAAGTTCCACTCACTATATAAGTATGTTTCGTTTTAATAGAAAAAAAAAGGAAAATCCTTAGAAGACTCCTTCGATAAATCTCGTATCCATGTGCTGAATCAGCGTACGCATAAGCGCCATCTCCTTCCTGGCGTTATCGAAAATAACCCTCGGATCTTGCGACGTGCATCGCAAACAATTCGGCGCCATGACCATAGCCAAATTACTAGCGTCCATTTTCGTAACTTGTACGATTTCCGCTTTCGAGAACATCTACAATACGATCACGCGTTAGTTACGCACCTCATCTCCTTCTGCCGGCATGACTTACTTGCAAAAAGTTAACCAAATACGCTAAAACTAATTTATTAATCTCCGGTAATTGTTCGATTAAGGCTAAAATACGTTGAGGATCGTCGTGATATGTGACACATTGCTCGTACATCGAATCCGGTATCAGCGGTTCGTATAATTCGCGATACCACAGCTTCAGCAACGAAGCCGGCGTATGCGCATCCGTTATCTCGTCCGGCACCTCCCATCTGTCTAATTGATTCTTCAACGACATCACTTCGTCCATATCGGCCGGAACCCTGTATCAACAACGTGCACGTCTCGATCACGTCAATTTGCCGAGTCTTCATCTCACTTACCTAAATATCCCCTCAGTCTGGGTCCCCTGCAGACGGAGTATTTGCTCGGAAAGCGTCGTCTGCAGCCAAGGAAGTCTATAATGCGGGAATCGTTCCTTCTGCAGGTTCATTATCTCCTCCAAAGTACTGCCGAACATACTCGGGCGAAATATTTGAATCTGAAAATACGCCAGTTTTACTTACGTTTCGACGTCATTTTAATTATAAAATTAAACACGCGTGTTACCCTAGCTTGATCTATCTCATCCAGAGTGGGCTTCTTCGGCGGCCTTTTACCGTTGATTCCGCCCCTTTCGAGTCGTTTACAAGCGACAGTCGCGTAGTGGCTTACTTGAACGTGTATCGGCCATTTTCCAACTTCGGCGAAGTCATAAGATGGATCTCTGTGTCTATAAATCACGTAAAAAAGCATAATTCGTTATATTCATCAATTCACATCGGCTCGGATTCGAACGAAGGTTGGATTTTTACAAAGAATACGTAAAAAAGTCGTCATAACAGAAATTTCGCAAGTCCACGTTCGTTAAACGATTTTTGAAGAATTTTTCATAATTTACAAATAATTTTTAACGGAAGAACGTACCTTTGAATATTACAAAACGATTAGAAAATATTCGTTAAAAATATAAAATTAATTAAAATTACATCGAAAATGTAAAATAATTCGAAATTAATTGAAAAATAGTAATTATGTATTTTTTGATATTTAGAAATTTATTCATCGTCAAAGGATCTGTAAATTTTGAAAAATTTTCTAAAAAAGATCCAATAATTCTACACGAAAAATACGTCCCGTTGCTTGACACGTGTTTCTAGACGAAAATACACGAATAAGAAATAATAAAAAAAAATACAAGTCATTTTGTACAAAAGTTATGGGTACAGAATCAACATACAATTTATGATTGATTTTTTTTAAAGTAATTTCAAAATTATTTTCTTATTTGATTTTAATTTTTGGTCAATTTTTCAAAATTTACGGATCTTTACAAATAAATAAACGTTTAAATATCGCAAAATAATTTTTAAATGATTTCAAAATTTCAAAACTACAAAAAAATGATTTCGATATTAAACAGAAAATAATTCAATGATAAACTATTAATTAACCAAAAAAAATCGTCTCAAAATTAATCAAAATTCAGTTCAAAATCAAATAAAAAAATCAGCCCGTAATTCAAAGTACTTAAATTGAAATCAATTTTGGAATAATTATAAATTAATATTTAATTAATGATATTGACATAAAATTAATTGAAAATCAGTTTTTAGAAAAATCGAAAAAACTGCACATTAATTTTTTCCAGATAATCTTGAATAAACAAATTAAAATAAATTAATTAAAAATCAACTCGAAATTATGCCAAAATTATGAAGACATGATTTAAATACTAAACAGAAAATAATTCAATTATGAGGTATTTAACCAAAAAATCGTCTCAAAATTAATCAAAATTCAGTTCAAAATCGAATAAAAAAATCAGCCCGTAATTAAAAATATTTAAATTGAAATTAATTTTGAAATAATTATAAATTGATAATTAACTAAGGAGATCGACACAAAATTAAAAATCGTTGTTTAGAAAAATCGAAAAAACTGCACATTAGTTCATTCCTCATAAATAAGAATAAACAAATTGAAATTAATCCAGAAATTGATAATCTAAGAAATTAATTCGGAACTAATTAAAAATCATTTTGAAATTATGCCAAAATTATACAAAAAAATGATTTAAATACTAAATAGAAAATAATTCAATTATGAGCTATTTAACCAAAAAAATTGCCACAAAATTGATCAAAATTCAGTACAAAATCAAGTAAAAAAATCAGCCTTTAATTCAAAATATTTAAATTCAAATTAATTTTGAAATTCTAAATTAACATTTAATTCAGGAAATAGGCCAAAATTAATTAAAAAATCAGTTAAAAATAAGTAAAAAAATTGCACCTCAGTTTTCTTTACAATTTCGAATAAAAACCTAGAAATTAATTCAAAAACGATTTCAAAATTGAAAATCAAATGGATTCGAAATTACTTAAAAAAATCAATCATTATACATCAATTCATTCCTCGTAACTTCAAAATAACCACATAAATTTCCTAGGTCATTCTCCATCGTATCCTCCAACACGTGTTCAACCCCACACACGTGTCATCGGCTTTCAAAAATCCAACTTCGCTCCGCGTCGCCGATACCACGTACCTATTCATGTAGCTATCCAAATACACCTGGAATTTCGGCGACGGCGGAAAGAAATTCAAGCAAATCGCCATCAGCTCCCATCCTCGTCTCAGGCCTTCCCTAAAAAACGACCAAATATCAGCTCATATCTCGGCCTACCCTCGCACCCACGTACTTTCTCGGATTCTCCGTCGTCTGTCGACATATCTGAATATACAACTCGTCCCGAATCGGCACCTTGTTATACGCCATGTTGCAAATCTCCAACGCGACGTTATTCAACGTCATACCAATCTTCGCCTTACGATCGCCCATGTAGATTTGAACCAATTTAAACAAATCGCAAGCATCTTTCTTCAACGATTTATCCGACAAGACTAGCATTGGTTTTCGAATAGGATCCTATACCAATTAGGCAATCACCGTTTAAATTATTGGCTATCGCAATCAACACGACAGTGCTCCTGTGTCATTATTACCTTCGACCAAGACAGCATAGCTCGAACGGACGACTTCTTGCGGAATATACCTTTCTTGTGGATATTCAAATTATCCTGCGCGTATTTCTCGATATCGCTATCCGAAGGTAGTTTCTTTTCGTGATTCAAAGCAGCTCGCGCCATCTGTGAAAAAAAAAATCAAAATCAAAATCCACGCCAAATCAGTCTCCTACGCTTCATTCCCGAGTAAGCTCATCTACGTAAATCGTGCCACGTGAAATTCTAATTACTTAAATCACGCGTAGAATTCGATACAACTACATACTCCAATCCGCCATTTCGTTTGCGTCTCAAGCACATCACACGAGTACATCGGAAAAAAAATACCACAACGGAAATAAATTCACGGAAAATATTCTACCAAAATACTCACATTTTCTCGATACGTAATCGTATTATCAGATCTGCGAGTATAATCTTTTCGGTAGAAATACATATTCTGACTAGCGGTATTGACTAGACGCTAAAGCAAAAGCAAACAATCATACATATCAAAAAATCAAGCGCTAAAACAAATTAACTAAAATAATACTTAAACGTACGTAAAACCTTTCAAACACATTAGTCAGCTTTCTTACAAAATATTCATAAATTGGCATCAATCAAATTAAAATCGCAGTAAGTTGGAAAATTGGAAAAAAATCCAAGAATATCAATTTTACAGTGTTGCCACGAAAAAAAGATCAAATAACGGTCGGAAAATATTTCTAAAAAATGAAAAAAATTCAACGCACACTGAGTAACCGAAAAAAAAAATGTTGAATATTTTTAAAAAATAATACAAAATGATGCCATAATTTTGAACAAAAAAAAAATATTTACAAAAAAATTCCAAAAAATTCAACAATTTGACAAATCACAAGGATATAAAATTTTAATAAAATAATTTGCTAAAAAAAAATCAATACGAAAATTTCTCTCTATTATCAACTCTTCATTCGGGCATGGAAAAACAAAGGGACGATCAATAAAACAAAGGAAAAAAATACCGACACGTTAAATAATTCTTCGACAGACACGTTTCAAATTCCGTTCACACGATTTCGAAAACCTTCGAACACATCCAATCGAAATTCCGCAATTTCCGATCTACTACACAATTACATACACATGCATAAAATTCACGTCGACTTCTTCATGCATTACACTAGGAGAATATCCGCTCAGGGGTGAAACAAAAAAACACGTGTACAAAACGTTAAAAAATCAACTTCGTGTTGGCCGTGAAAAAAAGATTTCGGGCGAAATTTCACATCATTCCATCGCTAATGCAAAGAAAAGGAAAAGTAATAATAAAAGTGTAAAAACCGAAAAATTTACAATATTAAAAATACCAATAAAATTCGACATTCCAATACACAATCATATCTACAACACAATCAAACATACCCACTTACACATTCACCCTACGCCCACCTCATACATACAGAACTCGTGAGGGGCGGGGAGGGGGGGCATCACATCGTGAAATAATTCCTTAAAACACTACGCAAACTACGTAATCTAACGGATACATCACACGAAGCCAGGCAATTACCTCGGATCTCTCTAGAATCGGCGAATACAGGGCTGGAGTCTGTTGCGGCGGATCCTTGCGACGCTTCAAAGACTGATGTTGCGTTTCCAGCGGAATAGACGAATTCGGCGACGTACTGCGGCCGCTTTGAACTAAAAAATACGCGAATATAGCGCTCGTCTTTTCAACCATCTTGACACGCGTTACAATTAAATCCCGTCTTATGAGCTATTACTCAATATAGAAGAAAAAACACACTCGTACGGCTTCCACGAGCACACCCGACCTTCTCAAGCTTCCGGCACGACACGCAGGTCAAGGCGTAAACGTTGATACGCGCGTCATCTACACTTACCAGAGCAAACATTTGAGACTAGATTATTAGGTCTATGCGCGGCCAAAGGTGGCTGGTGGTTTCCGAGGGTATTCGTACCGGAGCTGCCGGCCGGTGTAGCGTAACAATGGCCCGACGCCGCTGCCATCCTTGATTCCAAACCATCGACGACGTAATCGCAAACACGCCCGTCAACCGAGCAAATCGTATCTGCGTAAATGTTCGTAGAAAATTACGTAAATCAGTGACGTCACGATCCCTCGTCAACTCGATCCTTACCGCTTGTGTATTTCTTCTGTCGCGAACTATTACGAAACTCGTCCGGTAAAAAGGGCGGATTCTCGTCGTGTAAATACTCCTGCGAACTGCTGTCATCCTCGTCTACGTTCGACTCGTCCGCGAATTCGTCGCTGTCGTATTCCACCCGCAGTTGTTCTTCGTCCTCTGACTGCAACGACCAATCTCCTTCTTCGGTCACGCTGTCGCTGAACTTGTAACAACCTGTCGACCAAGCGTCACAATTACGTAGTGAAAAAATACGAAAATTCGACGGAGAAAGGGATATTTAAATGAAATCTATCTCAAGACAAATTCCAAATTAACAAATAAAATATTAACGAGTAAGTCTCCCCTCCTTTTGATCACCGTTCCAAGAAAATATCCACGTTTATGGTGAAATTTACGCTTAATTGCCTCAAAATGGGAATTCAATTCACCCATAAATTCGCCGTCGTTAAAAAAACGTCATAAATCCAAATACCAACTAGCGCCATTCCACATCGTTGATGGCACTGAACCGAAACTAACGTCGATGTTACGACCAGCGTTAAAATTTAATGCAATACCTGAAAGTTTCGCTTGTTCGAGGATATATTGATGGAGCGGCAACATCTGAGCGTTGTTTTGTAAAAATGAATACTCGATGTTGCTGTATAAAGGCATTTTGCACGTTTCGGAATTCGGCGTGGCGGTTTTTCGGTCTTGATTGGCTTGATTAATACTGTTATTGCTACCGCCGTATCGTTGATTTGTCGAGGTGGCGGAATGATTGGAAATAGAACGTGATTTGGGCTCTGGAACTACAGAAAAATGTCCAATAAGGTCAACAGGTTCTTCGGGCATCATCGGAGACAAAATACCTACCATCTAAATTATTATCCATGGGCAATGTGGTGGATTTCGAATGATATAATTTCCGGGGCGGGGTAGCAGCCGTTGGGGGGCTACTGGAGGCACTGACGCTGGAACTATTCGCATCATCATCGTGTACATCTTCGCTGCTGGAGAATTTCGCCTCGGATCTGCAAAAGTACGTAAAGATTTTAGTATAAATTCATGAAAAATTCAATTTCGTGACGTACTTCGACTTCAACAAAGGTAACTGGTGTTTCGCGAACGAAGCCAATGTTGATGAATTAGAAGATGACGACCGCGACGTCAGAGATGAAGTTTGTGCACCGGAAGGCGGTAAAGGGGGGTTGACGAAATTCACGTAATCCGGTGTACTGGCTTTGATACTACTCGTGCTGCTGCTCACCGTCGGCGAACTAGTCTCCGAATGATGCTTGCGTCTGTTTGTCTACAAAAATACATAATATCGCTCATCAACTGAATCGTTGAATTCTTTTGTGAGCAACTTACCAGAGGAGTACTTTCCATGGATTTTTTACCATGAATACCGAGTATATTCGGCGAGAAGTATTTCTCGTGCATTGAGTCTTCTTCTTCGTTATCGGTGGCCGCCGATGGAGATGAATTCAGAGGTGCCGCGGATGCTGAGGCCGATGCCGGGGAGCGTTGCTGCGCGAAGCTTTGACTACGGGTTACTTGGTTGTTGGTATTTAAGCTGCTAGACATTATTTTAGGCGTGCTGCGCGCGCAGCTGCCGCGGCTTTCGTATCCCAAGCTATATCCTCCTCCAACGCCTGTAAAAAATAACGTGAAAATATAAAATATTGACTAATTGTCGCAAAAGTACATTTAAAATGATTAAAATAATCAAGAAAATTTTGCGGAAATGATAAAAACAGCGAAACATGCAACACTTGTTTCGTTGTATTTTCAAATACTCATAGAAAATCGTTACATTAGGGAAAAACGTACAGTCGCGGAAGGCACAGACACAAAATTACCAAAATATGTTGAAAACATAAAAAGAGGCTCGAAAACCTTGCAAATTTCACGAAAAAATGAAAAAAAAGTTCCTTTTCATACTATTTTGTACAAAAACGTCAACCGCAAAATTGAAAGAAATTCCGATATTTATCACCAAAATTTTTCAGCAGGCTAAAAATCAGGAAATTTAGTTCAAAATCGCGGCTAAAAATGAAAACTAAATACTGTATAAACGTAATTTCTTCAAGAACTTATGGAATTAATTTCAGAATTCTCTAACATCTCTCATCTTCTTCAAATTTGACGCAGTCGTCGTGCGATAATAAACTATAAATAAAATAAAATAAAAATTCTGCTCGCTTCATTTACTTATATCAACATCGAAGCTCTTCTGTTTATTAAGCTGCTGTCCAGCGCTGGAAACACTCCTTTGAATCTGCGGCGTCGGTTTATTCTGTCCAGAAGGCGGCATACTGTTTACTTCACTAAGAGGAGCCTTTTTCGGGGCGTTTGCACCGACTAAATGTAACGACGCATTGGCATTATCAGCCCCTTTAACACAACCGGACTGCAACGATAATGAACTCGAATCACTAGACCGTCCAGAATCCTAGGAAAATTCAAAAATTAATCTCTCGGACTAGTTGTACAATCAAGCAGTAACTCACCTGAGATTGAGCATTCCTGGCGTACCACGGATTCTGGTTTATTTTACGAGGCGGCGTCGTAGCTTGATTGGGCGTTTGCTGTTGAGTATGTCTACAAACAATTAAAAAATAATTACTCGTAAATCGCGTAATTAATTTTTCGTTTAAACGAGAAAAAAACCTATGATGATGATGATGGTGGTGGTGATGGTGATGGTGATGATGATTTTTACGCGGCGATATAGGCGACGTCTGCGTCTCGCAATTCACTACCACTTGTCGGGGTATCGACGGCTTTATTAATATGCTCGTGTTTTCGTTGCCATCCTATTAACGTAAATGACTTAATTACGAATTCCACTCGTCGCCGAGTACCATGGCGAAATGACCTTACCAATGTTCTAATAGGGCGCGTTGACGTAACCACCGCTGTTTGTACGCGATTACTATTCCGTCCTGGAGTCTGAGTGGCAACGGATTCTTTACAACGTTTATCCAGCGAAATATCATTGACGGGTTCTGTGTTTTGTTTTAATGTCTATACGAAAAGAAACACGCTATAAGATGTATTCTTAAATAAATCGCGATTATAATTACTTGTAATTTCGCCAACGGAATTATATCAGAATTATGCGGCCGATGCCAAACGGTTTTCTGAGAGGTTGCGTTGTAATAATAAAATCTACTAGTATTTTCATCGAATAATTCCCACCATTGGTTGTTATCAGTTTTCTTACTACGGAAAAATGAACAAAAGCTTGCATAAGCCGATCAATCACACGGAAGTTCCTTCCAAGGAAATCTCTACTTACACAGTAACACCGACTGGAGGATCCCAAACGCATTCTCCAGTCGTTAAATTAGCGTACATATGTTCTTTAGTTTTGGGTTCGATGATTTCCACCCATTCAACTCTGTAAAATATTACTTCATTAAGGAAGCTCTGCGGTGAAGTGAAAATAAATTATTCTACGTACCTATCGTTACTCATGTTTCCGGCGTTTTTTCCACGCTCGTTGGATCGGTGTAATGGAAAAATCGCGAATTAAATTTACATTTTTGATAAACAATTTATGTTAGTTGAAAAACCACAAGAAGCTGGCAAGCGTCGATATCATTGTAACTTAACTGAAAACGTATACTGATATAATTAAGAGTGAGAAGAACTTAGATGCGACTAAATCAAGTATTTTAAACGCGAACTCGCACTATTTCCGTCATTTTTACGGCCATTACAGCCTTTACTCTGAGTATAAGCAAATTTTAGTTATGCGATTCATAATAAGGTGCAAAATAACACAAATCGCCACCCACGATAAATTTTTCGACCTTAAAGTAGTAACTAGCGCTACCTATGTTTTAGTTTCCGAACCGCATTTTAAGTAGGTAAATTTCAAGAAATAGGATAATTTGTTGAAAAAATAATGAAACTGCAATTTTTCAATTTTTTTCCATATTTAATTACAAATTACGATTATTTTAATCACTTACGCTTGAATTACTTGATTAAAATCACATTTTTCAACATTTACTGATGAGAAGTATGTGAAGATTTGCAAGCGTGATATTGATAACGAGAAAAATTTGCCAACTACACGTTTATCACGTAAAACAATGCTCATTCTTATTGAAACAATTTTGCATAAATGTTCAATTAACTTCGTAGTAACATCGTCACTAATTCACAAGAAATATCACATATTGTCATCAACTTTTAGATTCCTAATAAGCTTTCCTGATGAGTCATACTTTCAAGGCGATTCTTCACGTTCTCGACAATTAACTGAAATATCTTTGCAACGAGATCATCTCGTCTTCTCGCCTTCAGCATGCAGCATGCATACGATCAACAATGACGCATCGCGATTTACAAATTTAATCCGCGTTCTTTAATTAACTTAATTCGTAGAAACAAGTAGCAAAACAAGTTCATAGTTCAAAGATCCAAGTTAAATTAAGTTTCATTTTCACCACTTTCATGCATATCACGAATCGACAAAGATGAATTTTTGCTTATCAAAGAAAGTCTGAGCAAAAATTCCATGCAAGTCGCTGGATATTCATTCGACTCTTAATAACCGAAATTTCCCATCACCACCACCATTAACACTTAACATTAGTTTCGGTGTGCGAACCACACTACTACGATCTTTGAACACTACCGATCAAAAGAAACACGTGATATTTATCTTTTTTCCAATATACAGAGTATTTACAAACACTACATATAAATTTACACCTTATCTCTACACCAATCAAATGGTATGCGTGGTGTTTATCTTCTGTGCAAACGTCCTCGGCGGCGTCGCATTCGTTTTCTCGATCCAAGGAACGACTTTCGTTTGACGCTGCAAAAACCCAACGTTCATAGGGAAAACTCACCTCGTACATATCAAACAAGCAAAAGCCAAAAGCCTGGATTACAAGCGCCAAATCAGCGTAATATTACTGACTAACTCGCGAACCGACCGAAGCAGCTCGATTTTTACGTTTCACAGTCAAGAAGATTTTTTCACCCGCCGCCGCTATCAATGGCACCGTCAAACAACAATCGAAATCTTCGGTACGAGTGTTGTTTACCTGAATTACAAAAACACTTGATAAAAAATAGCTAGATAAACGCAATGATATTCGCGTAGGTGTTAACCTGAATTATTCTATCGAACGGTTGCAGTAGACCGTGTTTATAAGCAGGGCCACCTTGTCTGATACGATTTATAAATACGCCTCGTTCGTATAGTCCGTCTGATATGCTAAATCCGAAATCTTCGTAAAGTGGATCTTTATATAATACGACCTAAAAAGGCAATACAATTATTCGCATATTCATCTCCACGAAACATCACCGCATCGAACCTGATGTATCTTCGACGCATCGTTAACTTCATTTTCGTGAAAATCCGCGATACTGAATATCTCGTCGACGTTGGAAAAAGTATTATTATACTCGTCCGCGTAAGACGAACTCATTAAAACTCGTTGATTCCTCGTATCGACATTGCTAAAAGTTAACGCCAACTTTAATCAACCGCATCGAGCGAAACAAATTATCTTAAATTTCACTTACGACAAAACTTTGTAATTTTCATGAAACGGAATTCTATTATAATACGGCAAAGTATACTGATTAATATTACCAGCGTGAAATGGAATATTCGAATACACCGGCTCATCTAATCTCACCTTATTACTCTGCGGTACGATAATATTCGGTATAATATGCTCGTTTTCTGCGCAAAGAAAAATACCTCTTATAAAACTACGCCAAAAGAAACCCTCCACTAGTCACCTTTGTATTCGGCAATATGCTGCGGTATATGCTGAAACGGCGTATCATTGGGTGACACGTCACGTTGGGTTGAACTTTCCCACGATTCAACAGCTGAATCATCGGAAAGTAATCCGGGGCTTCCGTAAATTCGATTATGTACGTCATCTGTACTAACTACAACAAAACTTTGTTTTTTTTTTCCGCGCACAAATGAAAACTATTTCTAAACAAAATACGTGCCCGGTATACTAACAGGTTTCGTAACACGGCGAATTTCTTGATACTTTAAATAACACTTTATCCGCTGTATTTTGTAACAACGTTATGGCCTCCGAAAGTAACACGTTACGTACGTCTTGATTATCAATCTCCAGCACACGATCGCCGACGTGTAACGCGCCCGTTTTCTCAGCTAGGCCGCCTTGAAAAACAAAACAGTTTATCGTAACAAATACAAGTAATCGAAACGGTTTCTACGCTAATTCCATTATTTTTCTCCGCATCGACATCCCCCTTGTTCAATATTTTCACAACGTGTACCTGGAGTCAACGCCGAGATGGTAATTTTCCTGGGGGTAATTTCAGATCCAGTGATGGTGATTCCAATCGGACCATTTTGCTTATTAAGTTGCACCGTGTATTCTACGTTTTCGTTACTTGACGCTACAAAAACCACAATTTCGTAGATTCCTCCGGTAACTTCAGTTCAACATTCTTACAATTGCAAACCTACTTTCAACAGGTTGTTTTTCAATTTGCAAAGACACCGTATCCGAAGACGAATGCAAAATACCCAACGCCTCTTGTACCGAACACTTCGCCAAGATTTGATGATTAATCGACAGAATCTTATCGCCGATATTCAACACACCGCATCGATCAGCAACTGAGCCAAGTTTAATATCAGACACCAGCATGCATTCACTGCTACCTAAACCACGTCGATTAATTTCACGCATTGAGATCGCCATCGCCGCTAATTTACCTGTCATCGTGATGCCTAAGTTCTTCTTGTTGTATTTCGTCAACTCGATGGTAACGACGTTATCGCACGTCGTCGTGTATGGTTTATGTTCATCGTATTCTATTTCCATTTCGATTATCCCTAATGCAACACCAGGTACTCTATGTAGAGGTTGAGGTTCGCTGGTGATACCGGCGATGGGTAGTCCATTGATGGATATAACACGATCGTTGACTTGAAGACATTCGCATCTGTAATGAAACAAAATGGATGATGCGACGGCTCCAGTTATTACCTCCTTCGATGGACATACTGATCCGCAGGTCCTCCAGGTGTAATTGACGATATAACAGGAGTACTTGTACTTGGTAAAGAATGAATCGATAGCCCGTAACCTAATCTATCATCGGAATGTAATGTAATAGCTAATCGTTTCACTTTACCGTTTTTACCTGTAACGACAAAGCCGATTACAAATACTTGACAAGCTGACAAGTCACAACACGACCCACACTTACACACTGGTTCGTTATGCAGAACACTACTAGGAACTAAGTATTCGTTAGGAACTTCGTAATAATTATGATACATTGATTCGATAGATGCCTGATCTTTGTACTCTTTGGCTTTCGATTCTGTCATAAAAATTGATAAAATTTACATATCATCACTACCACGTATCATCTCATCACTTACCAGATTGACTCTGTATGAAAACCGAAGCCGGTAAAATCTGCAGCAAAAGATTCGAATGGGTACCGCCGCAAATACGCAACAACTTATACACCTCCGTCGCCGCCATCCTCGATCCCTCGATTCTTGTATCATTAACTGATAAAATCTGATCACCGGGATGAAGTGCTCCGCATCTGTACAAAATCCATACACGTTATATCCCACCTTCTAGCTTCCCATCACTGAATTGAGCTTACCGTTCAGCAATACTAGCTGGTTTGATTTCGTCGATGAGTACAGCGGCATTGTGAGGGGTGTTTGTCAACGTTAAACCGAGCTGGTGAGGATGAGGACTTTCCATTTCGACGAGTAAAGCTCCGTTGAATGTTTTCATATTCGTGATGTCGTATTCTATCGTCAGCCTCGATGATGATTGATTGTTTGTGTTGCGTAACACGTTGTAGGCTTCGTTGAGGGATACGTTGTTCAAAGGGAAGCCATCGATGGCCAAGAGGCGATCGCCCACTTGAATCGTGCCTTCTCTGGAATATCACGTGAAACAGGAATAACGTTATGAAAGCGTTTCAACCACGCGAGTTAACAGAATTGAGCTTCGTTTGAGTTTCCGGTGGAAACGTGATGGAAATCATGGGTTTCACGATGGTCTCAGGATGAGACTTGACTGAAAACCATTAGCACGAACAAGGAGTACGTGGAATCGCAAGGACATGGAATATCAGGAATATGCAAAATAAAAGGAACATAAGGAATAAGAGGAATGTGCAAAATACAGCAACACAAGGAAATGAGGAATATATGGAATAAGAAGAATATCAGGAATGAGCAAAAAACCGGGAACACGAGGAGTATGTGGCATAAGAGGAATACCAGGCATGTTCAAAATAAGAGGAACAGGAATACACAGAATAGGAGGAACATAAGGAACGAAAGGAATATGCGGAAAACAAGGAATGCATGAAATTCAAGAACTGTCTATCGACGAATACATCAGAATAGCACGTGCATTGAAAAATACAACTATTCAACACACCAATACCGACATACAACACATAAACACATCCGAAGGACTTTTTGGCATTTCATTTGCTATCTTTGACATATCCAAAAATAACGCGGATTCGTCTCGATGCGTCAAGTTGCGCACTTACGCAATCCAAACGCATAAAATGTCATCGTAAGGAACCCAACAACAAAGAGAAGTGTGCACACATACGAAAACCTACCAATAAATTCATATTTCGCATAGTTCCCATTTCACAAGAAATCAGTTTTTCGCTTGTATCTTCCCAAAAACCGGTTTTATCCAAAAAATAGTCCAGTTTAAAACTAAAGCTCGCCAAATTCTCTACAAAAACTTCTCCAGAAAAATCAAAGTTTACCTTAGAATTTGGGTTTTATGAGTGATCGAAGAATAAAGCTCTTATTTAGTTTTCAGCTTTTAAGAATCGAAAACCGGTTTTCACAAAAAAATGGTTCGATTAAAATTTAAAATCTATTAAATTGTCTACAAAGTGCTTCAAAAAAATTCAAAAATAGCTTGATTAATTTTCAAAATAAAAGTGATTTTTGGTGATTTTTTTCTACCAATTGTTCGATGCACATTTTTTCGTTTATATCTCAGTAAACATTGATTTCATAAAAAAATTGGTTCGGTTTAAAGTTGAAGCTCCTTAAATTCTCTGCAAAATGATAAACTTAAAGTGAGGTTCATGTAGCTCAAGTTCCTTTTGGGCCACAAATAAGCAAAGTTGAAATATTTTCCATAATTTTTTTTCAGCCAATTACTCATATAGCATTTTTTTATTTCTATCTTGGTGAAAACTGATTTTATAAAAAAATTAACCCACTTCAAACTCAAACTCACTAAATTCTCTACAAAACGAGTAGAAAAAAACAGAAGTTCTACCATTTTTCGAGCAGAAATTCAGCAAAATTGGAAGATTTTGATGACTTTTTGAGCCAATTACTCATCTAGCAGTTTTTTTGTTTCTAACTTTGTGAAAACTGATTTTATGAAAAAATTGACCCACTTCAAACTCAACCCTCACTAAATTCTCTACAAAA
>QBDW01003010.1:0-14510 GCA_003261595.1 Maconellicoccus hirsutus | reverse complement strand
GGGGGGTAGCCGCTCTTTACATATTTTTGACATCGTTACGTTACGTAGCTGAGATGAAATACAAAAATAATGTATTTTTAGCTGATATTTAGTGAATTTTTTGGGTATTTTTGAGGGTAAAATAATCTCGTGGTGGAAGAGGGGAATGAATAATCAAAATTTGTTAAATCAAAAAATTGAATAGATTTTTGAGAATTTTTGAATTTATTTTCAAATTGAAATTTTTATTTTGTCGTGCAATTTATGTGGTTCCTTTCGTATTACAGCGAAAATTTGAATATATCGTTACGCTTTGCCTTTCTTTCCCCCTCTCCCATCACTTTCTCCGCTCCCTTCGTTATAATAATTCCTCAAATAACGTTTTTCTCAGTACATTTTACGTATTCCATGCGAAATTCATTTAATTTTGGAAGATTACCTAAAAGTAGACGAAGCAGGCATTCCATCATCAACCCCCCCTCCCTTCTTCAACCTCACACATTATATTATTAAATTAAAAAAAAAAACGAGTTATAATTACGGACTAATTTCAACTATCGTTAAAATGTATTTCGGTTTATGCATAAATGGTGACCTCTGATGATATCTAAAAATACACCATTTCAACCCCCGCCCGCATTTCACTTACAACGATGAGCACTCGAAAAAATAAACGTAAACGCGTCTAATTAAATTTTCAGAACAAATTAGGGAAAGAATGGAAAAAAATACAAAAACGTAAATTAAATTGTTGAAAAGCGAAATTATAAATATTAATTTTTTTTTACATTACGTCCGAATATCCAATTAACAAACCATTTTTTTTTCTAACGAGAACGAAATTCTGGACGAATTGCGTAAATTCCTAATTTTTCGCCTCCCTCTTCTGCGAACGTGTAATTTCGAAGGTTTCGTTAATTAGTGTATCGTATATACAAATGGAATATTATATCGTTAATAAAAGACACAAGGTAAATTGCGTACGAGACGTTGAGGCGGTAAAATTGGGATGCGCGGTGTCGTCCATGTGGCTGAAATGTCATGCGCCAGGATTCGAGGATGCACGTATAATACGTGAAATTTTTACCACGTTGAGACGTTATTTACGTCCGAATATGAAGGAATTTTTTTTCGGCGAAATTTCTGTCATTGAGGAGGGAAGTGGGTTTGTCACGTAAGCAGGTGCGACGAATCATTCAGGAAGAGGCGATTTATCGAATTGTGATGCTAAACGATGAATTGGTGTCGATTGTAAACTTTATGGAAAATTTCGACGTAAATTTGATAATTTTGGCGAAATTTTATGAAGTGAGGACTTCCCGAAGGTTTGTTTGTTTTATGAATCAGATATGAGTTAGTTGCACTTGAAGGTGTTCGTTAATTGGAAATTTTCAATGCATTGATGGGGTGATGTTGAATTATTGAGGTGGTTCGGTACATATTCATGGTTCCGATTGATTCGTGATGTAGAAAAATGAAAAGCTTCGGAAGGGGGAAGGGAAAAAGATAAAAATAATGGAAATGAGAAATCGCAGGTCGCGATGACGTCATCATTAACGGTGTATTTTTCAATGTTATTTTCCTAGAATTATTTACGTTTATGTATCATCGGATTTTTTTTTTCATTTTGCAAATAACAACGACTTTGAAAATTATCGTGAAATTTGATTTTCGACGAATTTAATTAAACGTGAAATTACGCGAGTTTACGTACGATTGGGAAGCACTGCAGAGGACATTGATCCAGTTGCCAAGTAATGCATCGATTTCTGATGTCAATCAATTAATTTTTCTTAGCAAATTCTCTACCAAGTACCTTTGGCGACGGTGATGGAAATCCCTAAATTTTATTCCATTTAAATAATTTCACCCCCGTTATTTTTTTCTCAATTGGGAAAATCCCACGAAGATTTAAATTTGCCGTGAGGCGAATTAGAGTAATTGAAGACCGTTGTTATGCTCTTGTTTTGAATGCGAGTTGTTTTACGAGACGTGCTGAATAAATTTCGAAATATTTCGCGGTATACACGGTGTCCTTAGGTATAGGAAAATTTGCATTTTTTATGGTTTCAAAAGATTTACAATTTTCTGTTATACAGGGTGTCCTTGAAAATAATAAATTTATGTTTTTAGTCGTAAAAATGATTTTGAAAATTTCTACGCTAAAAAGGATTTAATTTTATGGGATGTTCTGAAGTACTTCTTTGTTATATGAGGTGTCCTATAATAAATCATGTTGACAGGTACTTGGACTGAAGAGAAAATATTGAAAAATTGCTACGTACTTCAATGTGATATGTACTTAAAAAAAAAAAATCATTCTAGTGAAATATTTCTTTTAAATATTTTTCATTATACAGTGTGTCCTAGTGATAGGACGTGGTAACAGCCTTAAAATGAAACCAAAATCCTACAATTTCTCATTAATTATATAGAATAACAAATCGTACACTTTTTTAATAAATATCTCGAAATTTGTCTTCGAAATATTTTGTATTATACAGGGTGTCCTCTGTCATGTCCCTTCCTTTATTTGATAATAATTTTGATCGGAGATGAAAATCTTGGAAATTTGGAAATTTATGTTAAAATATTCCCTTTTGTTGGGCTTTTTGAAATTTTTCTTTGAATGTTTTCTGATTATACAGGATGTCCTGACCTGTCCCTGTTATTGAATTTGATAATAATTTTGATCGGAGATGAAAATCTTGAAAATTTAAAAATTCAAGTGTAAAATGCTCTCTTCTGTTAAATTTTTCTTCGAATATTTGTTGATTATACAGGGTGTCCTAAAACACTTCATATATGGGAAGGTTTTTCCTTTAGATATTTTATTATACAGGATGTCCTAATTGGCTTATTTATGCGCATTTTGTACGGAAAAGAAAACCTTGAAATTTTCGGTCTAATTGAAATAATAATTTTTTTCATGTGTCCCTAAATTTTTTCTTTCGAATATTTTCGGTTATATAAGGTGTCCTAGTTAATAAAATCTGTAGCAGTTTAAATCCAGACTTATGCATCTTTGAAAAATTGCCACGCCCAAATAATCCGGTTTTCCACAGGATGCTCCAAAAATTTTTTCTCGAGTGTTTTCTGTTACGTGAGGTATGCTAATTATGTAATTCAGGGAAGGTCTTTAATTATGTGAGTAAAATAGCGGAAAATTACCGTTTCGGAATGACGTAGTTTTATACAGGGTGTCTGAAAATGTTCACCAATGTCTTAATAATGATCAATTGATCAAATGAAAATTCACGGTTTTTGAGACGGGGACTTGAATTGCGAAAAATTTGTAAGAATTTTCTACGAGGTGTCGAAATTTTTCGAGGATATATGTTATACAGGGTGTCCTAATAATTTTAATAAATATAGGTAATCCACTGTGGTATAGATTTGCGTGTGAAAACTTGAAAAAAATTGTCACCTGGAAATCATTTTCAAAGGATATTTGTTGATTTCGTCGCTGTATTTTCATTACATTGTATAAGATGTCCTAATAATTTTAATAAATATAGGTAATCAACCGTGGCATAGATTTAGGTGTGAAATCTTGAAAAAAATTGTCACCTAAAAAATGATTTGCAAAGGGTATTTATTGTTTGTGATTTAATAATGAAAAAGTATTGCGTAAATCACTTAATGTTATTTCTTTTGTGAAACTATGTGACCTGAAATATCGAATAAGGAAAATTTCATGAAAAAAACTCGCTAAGAAATATAATTATTGATCCGTGAACCATCGACAATCGATTTTGAATTTATCTAGAAATTTTTCCATCCGTTACGAACGAAAGAAATTAAAAAATTAAAAATAACTGTCCTTCAAAATTTTCTTTGACCAAAGTACCAATAAAAAGGTCGCATGAAAATTCAAACTACTAAAAAAAAAATAAACTTCATTCATCAGGAAACATTAATATTTACAAATACGATATGCAATAAAAATAGCAAAAAATAGAACAGGGGACACGTAAAACAACCAAAACCACTTACATAACGACTTATCGCCAAAACCGTCGAAATTGTCGCGTTTCCCCCTCCCCCTCGCCCCGGTTACACGAGGTGTTCACGCGAAAAAAAAATGCAAATTTAACACGTTGGCCCTTTACACGCCAACGCAATCGATAAACGAGTACTTTCAATATCGTCGGATGGTGAATAATTCGGAAGATGTAATTCCGCGTTGCGACGTCGAGCATTTTTTAATACAGCTTCGTATGTGTATAGCTTCGACCTAATATAATTTTTTTTTTATTACACCGGAAATGGCGATATGCTCTGCCATAATGCACCGATAATGGAAAAGGTTTCGAGTATTACAAGGTGTATGATGTAAAGCGCGGATATGAATGTCGATTTGTTCATAAAACGTACTAAAAATTGCATCGCGGTGAAAACAGAGGTTTATGGTGGCCATGGGGCTTTGTGGCGTTGCCAAAGTGCGGCGTGAAAATAACGAGCGGGGGAGATGGTTTTATGTAAGAATTACGACGAATTACATGGCCCGAAAAATATTCGATTTGGAAATACCACGATGGTGTTCGCAGAAGATCGAGAGGATGCGAAAATACGCTGGATGGGTTCGGAATCCAGGTCAATGTTAAATTCGGCGAATCTGCCGCAGAGAAAGGATACAAACTGGATGAAAATACTGGTGCTGGTTGTCAGATGCATTTCGGAGACGACCTACATAGGTGGAAATTTTCAGCCACGAAATTCGATCGGCCATTTGGAAACGGTGATCGAAGGAAGATACGAAAGGACGAACGTGGACGGCTTGGCGCGCGCGAGAGAGAGAATCTTGTGGTCTGGTCGTTAACACGCGTACCACGACGTCGCTGGTATCTAGACGTTGAAATTAGTTAGCGATCTACCGTCTTGCAGACATGTTCGCGTGGAGTGTGCGCTGCCTATGGATTTCGGGTGTCGGTGGTGTTTGACCAGTGTGGTGTTTGTGTGCCATAATGAACGCTCGCGAGTAATTTAGGCTAAGTTTGCGCGTATATTTGGCCATCGAAAATGGGCGTCTCCGGGGCGTTGGTGTGGTGCGTTACAAATGACACTTGGGTCCCGTTCCGGTTAGACGCGGTTAAATTATCCGGTACGGTGACCAAAGCGCATTGGGAGTCTGTGGCCGAGCTCGTCAGATTATTGGCCACCAATCAGTTAGTCCTTAAAGCCGGGTCTTCGGTGGATACCGTGGCCAATTCTGTCTCCGAAGAGGATTCCTCAGAGGCTTCGGTGGAAACCCCCGATGACACTACTGTTACGTTTAACCTCGCTGGTAATAGTTTACACAGCGTTTTGAATAATTTGGATAAAATTAAATGTATCGCGGAAGAAAGCCGTGAAAGTGAGGAATGCTTGGACGCGAATCAAGGTGTCGATAACGAGATTAGAAATTGCCATCGACGTCGTCGCGTTTCCTGCGTGCAGCAAACCGTTACAAAAGAAATCGACGAGGAGAGGGTCGTTGATAAGAAACAATACGTACCGCAAGAGACGCCGAATTGGTTAAAGCTGCTGCAAAGGTATCACGACTCGACGCGTTTAGAGAAGCAGATTCAAAGGCAACGTGAAGCGTGGGCTAGGAATAAGCGTAATTTAAGGAGAGAATCCGTCCCTAAATGTGTTTCCGGTTTGAGTCGGTATGTACGAATTTCTGCACTTTGGCTGAATTTCATCCTAATTTATGGTAATTTATGCTAAACCGAATTCGTAGTTTTGCGCGATTTTCGCATATGATCCAGATCTTTACGGGTTTATTTCCACGTACCAAGACGAGTGTAGGAAAATCACTAGTTAAACTGGTTTTCCAACTTGTTGAAAAAATTCTTTTTTTCGATTTACTAGGCAACGAGGTAAAGGAGTGGTCCAGTTAGGTTCAAGTTGCCAGCAGTATTTATAAAGCTAATTTTTTCTGCGAAAAATTATCACCAAAGTCGACGAAGATTATAAGAAAATCATCCACGATGGTCAAATTATATTTCGACACATCCGTTCGCAATTTATTTAGCTCGAGACGTGTATTAGGTGTTTGTCCTCGGACTAGAACGCGTCAAAGAAGACATTACGATATTGACCCTTTCGACGAGATGGACGAGTAATAAAAATCGTTTAAAGGGTTACATCGAGGATGCGTCGAGGTTTTTGCCTTTTTTAGAAGTACCGCGAGGCGCTTCGTGATGCGAATTTAGACTCTTGTGCGATGAGCTGGAATCGTGATAAGAGGTCGAAATTTGGAACAGAAGTTATTGATTGGTGGAATATTTAAGGTGAATATTGCCAAAATGTACCTCAAGTTTGAGGAAATCAAAAATGCATTATGTAAGTCGAAGGGATATTTTAGGTTTGGAAATCCACAAGATAATTCTCAAAAAGGGGCTGTTTTTTCGATGATAAAAAAGGAGTCATCGAGGTACATATTTTTAGAAGGCAATAACACGTATTGGCAATGTCACCAGTTCGTTATTTTTATTCGCGAATTTCAAAGAAATATTCAGCGTTTGCGAAAATATCGACGATTATAATTTTTATAGATTTCGAATGTATTTTTAACAAGTTGGGAAAATTTTTACGAGTTTTAAAACCCGATGTTTTGATTTATTTTCCCAGAACCGAAACTATGCGAGTTTTTTTGAGAAGATAAACGTAGGAAAGGGGAAGGGGGAGTGTTTATCATTTTCGTCTTTTTTTTTTACCGAAAACTAATAAAATTGTAAATTAATCTATTTTTATTTTCGATTATCGAAACAAAAATAAAAAAGCAAGAATATTTTAAAAAATGAATTTTTTAATTTTATTTCAATTTTTGATTCATTTAACACGAAAAAAATTATTAAGTTATATTTTTTTGAAAATTTGTTTTACTATGGATATCGTGCCTATTTTTTATTTTTTTATTTTTTTTATTAACTGAAAAATTTGCATTGTTTGTTATATTTTCCATCTACTTTTTTATTTTTTTTTCAATTTACCATTTTGTTTGTTTGATTATTCATTTTTTTCCTCTATTTCTTGATCATGGATCAAAAAGAATAAGAAAGTAAATTGTTTGTTTATTTGTTCATTTATTTATTTTTTCTCTATTACTCGATTACACAACAAAAAGAATACAAAGGCAAACTAAAAATTTAATTTGACTTTTTTGTTATTTATTTGTTTTATTTACTTTTTTATTTACTCGCTCGTTTATTCATTTTTTTACTTATTTTTTTACTTTTTATTGTTTATTTGTTTGTTTTTTTTCTTCGTTTTTTGATTATGGAACAAAAATAATGGAAGAGTAAATAGAAAGTCAATTTGTTTACTTTTTTGTTTTGCTTTTTCATCTTTACCTGCTTGTTTATCTATTTATTTACTTATTTACCTACTTATTATTTGTTTATTATCCATTTATTTTTTATTTTTTTCTTCATTTTTTTGATTATGGAACAAAAAGAATGAGAAAGTAAACTAAAATATCAATGTAAAATAATAAACAAGCAACATAAAATAATTAATTGATGAACCGTTTAGTTGAAAAATTAAAAAGGAAGCAAATAAATGAGAAAAAACATAACAAAAATAAAATGAAAAAATGGAAAAAATTAATGAACAATGAATCAATTATAGTTGATAAAAATAAATAATTTGAAAAAATACCTATAATGAAAAATAATTAAAAAATGGTATCGATTAATCATCAACGAAAAATAAAATGATGGAATTGATTAATAAAATAATAAACAAATAAATGAATAATCAATAAAACATTCAATGAAATAGTTACTAAAAAAATATGGAAATGAATAAATGTAATGAAGACGAATGTCAAAAAAAAAATCAAACAAATGTAAAACAAAAAAATAATTTGAAATCATGAATAATACGTCTTATAAAATATCAACAAGTTAATGAGAATGAATGACCTATAAAATATATTAACAAATGCAAAGATGTAAGACAAATTGCCTAAAATAAATTAAGAAATTAAATTTTTCTAAAAATTTTTTTTCAAGTCATTTTTTTTTCAAAATAGTCAAGCAATAGACTAATTTCTTTTTTAGTTTAATAACTTTCTGACGGGATTATTTTTCATTTGTTTTTTTTTTTTTTTTTAAACGAGGCCAAGAACAAAATAAACGATTAATGAAATAAGAGATAAACAATAAAATAACTAACAAACGAGTAAAAAAATAAAAAAAGCAATTGATAAATAATCAAAAAATAAACGAATAATTCAATAATTTAAATGCAAAAATTAAAATAAACGACGAAAAAACGTAATTAATAAACAAAAAAATATATAAAATGAGTAATTCATTAATCAGCGAATAAGCTAACAAACGATAATATTGAACAAACAAGAAGTAATAATATCGAAATAATGAAAAAATTGTAAAAAAAAGTGATGCAATTACAATTTAATGTAAAAAATGAAAAATTTTCGGAAACTCAATACCGCGAGGGGTGATAAAACGAAGAGGCCGGGGAATGCGCCATAAATACCAAATATCACGTTACAGCTCGTAAAAATTCACGAAGCCAGCAAACAAAACGTGCTCTCGGTGTTACAACCGTCGGATAATTAATTCGAAAAATTCAATTTCGTTTATCGAATTCGCTCCGTTGATTCATGGTATTTTATGATAAATATTACAAAAAAAGAAGGAAGAATGCTCGTATTGGCGGAATGTTAATGAATAAATATTTCTTCTTTCGAAGTGCATCGCGCAATATGAATTCGATGGACGCGAGGAGGTTTGGTTATTGTGTTTACGAATTTTAAAATTCTTTTTGTCATATACGTGTTCGTCGGTGTGATTAGATTATCCGCTGGTGTTATTGTCTCATGAACTTGGAGCGCGATTTGGTAGGATATGAGCTATGAGGTTTCTCGAGGAGAACGACGGATGAGGATGGTATGCATGGGCTTTTTGGTTTCGCATACGTGGACTTGTGGAGTGTGGACTGGTTAAAGAGAAAAACTCGTGTAGTAAATAAGCCAGGCTGACATGAGCTGGAAAATACCCCGTCCGGAGTGCCAAAGAGTTGTATATTTATTAGGTAGAAACTCCTCGGTGTTTGTGTGGAATGCGTGCTAGGTCCATCGAACCAGCTGTAAGGCAGGGTGTGCTGAAGGGAAGAGGGAGGCGATTTCGTAAAATGTTTTATTTGGACGCCGTTTCGAAACGTTGTTTACGATTTGCTCGACGGCGCGAGAGATGTGTAACGAGTGTTTCGAGATGTCAGGCATGTGGTCATTTGATTTGTGAAAGTGCGCAGATTCGGAGGAAATTGGTCGCGATGATCGAGACGTTTCCGAAGTAAGTGCAAAAATAATCGACCCGGAGATGTCCGGTGAGGAGCTTTGTGTGTTAACGGAAGCGACACCGGTGATGCAGAAATGGTCGGCGCACGTTGCATACATGTGACCTGTAATCGGCGTAACCAGTTTTACCTTTCTTTTTGCCGTGTCCGAGAATCGATTATGTATGAACGATTATCGGACTCGGTTGCGCGATTCGCGATCGCGACGGAAATCGGAGTTATTTTTAGCGTTCAGGTTTTCCTCGCGCCCGGACGCCGTATATAGTCTGTGCTGTAATGTGACCTACTATCGAACCTTTGCCAAAATGTACTTTCACCTGGATGAAAGGCCGAGCACGTGGAAGTGCTAGTTTTGGATGAGATTATGCAGCGTCTTCAAGAGCCATCTTGGAGATCTGCGCGTTGGAGGAATACGCAGAGGGTATGAGTGGAGTATTGTTGGACGAGGTCGTGGTTCGATGTAGCTAAAAACGTACCAGGGTTGCTTGGTTGGAATCGGTCGATGGGACAATAAGTATTCACCCTGGAGCATGGAAAAGACCATTAGTGATCGGTTGACGTGCAGAGAACATCGCTGTTAGTGTTTTGAAAGGTCGGAAATCACCAGGAGATTGAGGATGTCGGCGAGATGAGCGGTTATAAGGATTTGATGATTGGAACTGTGTTAAAAAATCTGTAAACCAAGGAGGATGTCTAAGAGATCGTCAAAAACACAAACGTATATATTAATCATATCGCCAAATTGATTAATTTTAAGCGTCCCATGACTCCTTCCATCAAGGGACGTTGTCTACGTACAATACATATTCTCTATAGTCTTCCTGAAGACCCACCAATCAGGTCATTCCTCATGATCTCATTTCGTCACGTTCCATCTGAATCCATTCTTCGTCATTACTGGCGCATACTCGCTTCATTGCATAATGACCCTGTATCCTTACAATTTATTCAAGTGCCTTTGCTCCTTTATGGCATATACCTCACGTGAGAGGTTGTTCAAGAGCTGTGCCATCTTCGACGTCCAAACCCCATCGAACACTTCTAAGAGTTAATTTGATTACATTTCAAATTTTAGCAAATTTTTCATTTTTTCAAAATTATTGACATTTTTTCGAATTTAATTGTATTTTTGTATTTAAATGAATTTCACTTCAACAAAAAGTTGAGTATTTTGCCAAAACATGGAAATTATTTGTTTTCGGTGAATTTTTTGAATATTTTGAAAATCGTTTTTATGAAACAAAAATTGTTTTTTCGACGATTTTTTTGAAAACAACTTCTGCATTGTTTTCATTTTCTTTAAAAAATGTCGATTTTCAAATTTAGCGCTTTTTTGTGGGAAATTGTAGAACATGTAGTATTGAAATTTTAATTATATTCAATTTATGCAAATTTTTTGATAATCGAATGATTATTCTAGTCAAAAAAAGAACCGCTGGCTTTAAATTTGTAAATAAATTAAAAATTTTGAATTCTTTTTCCATTTTTTTGTTTTTTTCTTAAATTAAAAATTAAAAAAATTGCTGCTTTTAAGTAAATTTTCTGTAAATTTGAAAATGTATTGAACAATTAAATTTTTTTTTTCGTTAAATTTTTTAAAATTCAAAAAACAGCTGCCTTTTTGTAAATTCTTAATAAACTGTAGAAATTTTTGAAATTTTGGAATTTTTTCTTTTTTTCGTTAATTTTTTTATCATTAAATCTAAAAAATTTCAACTTAACGATGCCGATTTGTGAATTTTTTATAAATTTATAAAGGTGTTGGAAATTTTGAATGTTTTTTACTTTCTCCAAATTCTTTTTATTAAATTTTGATATTCTGTGAATTCTATAATTATGAACTTGTTTATAATTTTAATTTTTTTTTTATTATTAAATTTTAAGCATTTGGGAAAATTGCATTTTTCTGCGATATTTTTTTAAATTTGTAAATGTATTTAAAATTTTACCGTTTTTCACTCTTTTCTACTAATTTTTTTTACATTTTCGAATTGAAAATTTTTTTAAATAATTAAAATTATATTACATACATATAAAATTTTTTCTTGAGATGACCTTTCGAACTTTTTAAATTCATTATATGGAAATTTTCCATTTTTATCTCGATGCATTATTTGATTGACTTTTGATTAACCGATTGATTTGTGTATTGTTTTTATCGATGGCTGTATTGATCTTCCGTTTTAAGGGAAATTTCCCAAATTTTCCAAATATTTTATCACTTTTTAATCGATGAAAGAAAAATTATTTAAATAAATTTATCATTTTTTAATCAATTTTCCGTTTCGAAAAAATCAAATTTTTTGGGCTAATTGAAAATTTGCAATTTTCTTCAAAATTGTTTTATATTTTTGAAATTGACTGATTTTTTTTAACCATGAAAAATGGTGGGGATTACTGAACGCATTATCGTCATGTGGGGTGACTTTGAAAGAATGCAAGGTTACTTTGAAAGGTGGTGAAAAAAACAAGAGTGTTCATAAATTGCACTGGATGATTTTCTCTCGCATTGTATGTACCATTCAAAGTAACCCCGTACTTTCAAAGTTACCCCATTTGATGAAATTTCAATGTTCTTTCGTGAAAATATTTTCCTATGAAAACAATCCAGGAATAGTTAACTTCTTGCTAAAAATTTCCGCAAAGTTGAAAAAATTTGGGAATTTTGAAGATAGTTGTACTTCAACTCTGGATCGTTTTCCATTAAAATCATAAATTTTCAAATTAGATATTTACTTTGCAAAATTTACAATTTTCATGTCAATGGAAGCGTAATATCTCCGGAGATGATGAAGTACTTCTCGAACTTGACTCGAAAAAGTTCTCCGTTGTAACTTTGATTGGTGATAGTAAAAACTTCGCTTAGTTGGAAAGTTGAACGATAGCTATTTATCAAATCAAAGGGTTTAGTAAATTTCAAAGTTTCATGGTGTTTTATACAGTTTACAATGTACTTAGGCGAAATCCTCAACCAACGAGATGCTATCGGTCACGCAAACTTGGTAAACTTTCATCGTCGATGTTGGCGCTGCATCGTGCAGTGGGTCTCTCAAAGCTCCATCGATTGTAAAATTTTTCAACGTAACGAATACAATCTCCACGTTACGTAATGTAATTACGGTTGTAAAGCATAAATTGAATTCCACATTATCGAATCTCTCGTGCTGGCGCGAGTTTTCCAGGTATTTTTTTCTCTTGTTGTAACTGAGAAAAATTCATGGCGAACTCGTGCGCTAAGGCAATCGATTGGAAGCTGTCGTCTGACGATTATCGACCAAACACCTCAAGGTGTTTCCTGATGACCAGTGCGATGACCAAAGACGAGGGGAGGCGGCTAGCGTGACATCGCGGCCAAAACGCGCCATATAAAAAATCATATCGTTACGAGACCGTCAAGTAAAAGTTATTCTCATCGGCTGACTAGAATTAATGAATCGATGGAGCGCGATGCGTTAACCGTGTCATTGCCCTCGACATGCATGTGCACAGGTACCACACGCAGAAGACGCGATGGTGACTGGAGGTGGCGAGGTCCTCTCGGCGAACGATCCTGGCGAAAGAAGCCTCGATGGGGTTTCCAGCGCATGTTTCATCAGTGGGTCATTACTTCAGAGGGAGTCGTGACATCGGAGTTTGTAGTTTTCTTTCCTCGGATTTTTTTTTTCGTATGTTCATTACGAGAGTAATGGAATGTTACGTGGTGGCGATGTGTATCCCACAGATAAAAGGATTGCTTACCGCTGTATTTTTCTAGTGTCTGGAAAAGAACCGAGACTGGGATTTCGACGTCCGTTTTTAAGCTCGTGTTTGCGTTTCATTATGCTTTGTTGACACAATTCGAGACGTACTTTCTTTCGCGGAGATTCGGTGTTTCTTGGGTGTTTGTTGTTTGATTGGGAGAGTGAGGTGGGGTGAGGATGGAAGCGTGGAGTGTGATGGTGAAGGTGTGGGATTTGTGGCTCTGCCCCGTTTTGCAGTTCAAAACGTAGTCCTATTGAAACGTAATGTCTAATTGAATAATAGATGGATTAAAAGCCTCAAAGAACAAAAAAATTCGACCATTGGGAAAAGAAAAAATGTAGTGACGTCATTACTTCATATCGACGTTTTATCTGCGTCAATTATGACGCCATCGATATATAAATCATTATATTATAAATTTCTTTTTACTGACATGACGTCATAAACTCTACCCTGCGTAAGAGCTGTGCAAGCAAAACTGTTTTGATGACGTCATTAATTGAAGTGCATATTTTGAACTTTTTAAATAATTTTTATGGATTTTTTGCTTAAGCAAACAATTTACATATGATATCGTTACCGTTTATTAAAAGTAATTAAGGTTAGATTTCACCGAAGAGCGTTGGAAGATCACTAAAAATCCCTGAAGACACTGATAAATATCATTGAAAGGGCGTCAAAAGGGTCCTGAGAACATTATAGGAAAATCAACGGGGTAAGGTCGCTGAGGGGCGTTACAAAATCATCGCTAGTTCACTAGAAGATCACTGGAAGGTCACCAGAGGATCACTCAGAGGTCATCAGAAGATCCTGAGAATGTTAATGAATCTCTAGATGATCATTAGATCTTCACAAGATACTGTAAAGATCACTAAACGATCACAAAGACATCACGACATCACGGAAAGACCACAAAAGATGCATCTGCGAATTTGCTACGACATCTATATGACATGAGGATGTTGCGGTAATCTTCAACAAGGCTCTTGGGGTTTTCTACTGAAACTCAGATGAACTTCCGTTTATCTTCTGATGGCATTCCAATGACCTTCCAGTTCAGGTGATCATCTCAGGATCTTCAGGATCTTCTGGTGTGTTTCCCATAATCTTCCTGAAGAACCTTTGGCCACTTAGTGATCTCCTGGCGGTGTTCCGGTGATCTTCCGATAATGTTCTCAGCATCTGCGGTGAACTTCCTTACTCCAGTGATCCTCTAGTGACTCTGTGGCGACCTTTTATTAATTCTGCAGTGACCTTTTGATGACCTATGGATCTTCCGACGATGTTCTTGTGATCAGGTGAACATTAGTAAACCTCTAGTGACATGTGTACTCAGTGTTATTCCATACTTGTGTGAGGTAGTTGATCGAATTTACTGTAATTTCAACTCTCCCCCCTCCTTATGCCCCTTTTAGTAATTTTCTGTATTTGTTAAACAAGTGATGACGTCATCGGTCTATATGATAACTTTACAC
>QBDW01003009.1:0-16321 GCA_003261595.1 Maconellicoccus hirsutus | reverse complement strand
ACGCGATTATTTTTGAAAAAATTACTCAAAAATTGTTCATTTTCGACAAATAACTGGCAATTTTATATGAATTGGCAACACTGTCGAAATATGTGACGTCATATATACGATATTTTTTAAAATTAAGCATATAATGCGTTTATTTTTTCATAATTTCAATTTGTTTTTTTTTCAATTACAAATTTCCTTTTAATCTGAAATTTGACTTTGTTGATGCGAAGGGAGAAGGGAGAGGGTGAAGTTGAGAGCTTCTGGAAAATTTGAGTGAAACAGGTAGTGAAAAAGTAGTATGCTATGTTCAGAAAATACCTCAAAAATAAAAATTTTTACGTCGAATTGAATTTGTGGCTGAAAAACCTATTATAGGCCTAAACAATGTTCAGAAAATACTGGAAAATGAAAGTTTTTACGAAGAATTTTTTAAATTAGTCACTCAAATTATAGGAAATGTGTACTACAATTTCCTGTGATGTAATGTTTTCACGCGAAAAAATATGATTTTTCTTACAAAATTTTTATGATGAATTTTATCATTCTTTTGTTTCCATTGATTTGGAATTCACATCCTTTGAAAAATTCGTAGTAAAAATGTTACAAAACTGATGGGATATTTTTATGATTCATTGATAATTTTAATATATAAAGGTTTTTTTTTACAAGTTACATATTTACTATGAAATTTTTACCGAGAATTAAGCGGTGAAATTTTTCATTATGCATTGTTCCAAATGAAATTCCTATGGAGAGATAATGATTGTTCCGATGTTGAGGGGTTTTTACAAATTAATCATTTTTTTGGAATTTGTTTGCTTCATAATCAACTAGAAGCTTTTTTGATTGGAATGCGAAAATTTCTCGTAGTTATTCTAGCAAAGATGTCGTCTGTCGGGTTTAGTAGAATTTTAAAAATTTACAGAGTTGGCAAAAAACAGTTGCTTTTTGAAAAAAAAAACAAAGAATTTTTTTGTTTTAAACTTGTGAATTTCCAAGCGCTTAAAACAAGTTGAAAACATGTTTAAAACAAGTTTTTAATGCGTTTTAAACATTAAAAAAATGAAAATTAGACGTTTTCTTTTCATTATATTTTATTTATTTCGGATTCAGTTTTTGTTTTGTTGTGTAATACTTCGACTTGACTTGACCTTGATTTCATTTTAATCAAATAAATTAAAATAAAACGTTAAATTGAAAAATGAGCAATTTTTTTCTTTTCTTTTTTTTCCTTTTAGTTAAAAATTTACAAGCACCAAAAATATAAAAAATTTCATGTAAAAAACATGATGAAAAAAAACATGTTTAAAACAATAAAGTTTTTAAACAAAATTTCGTTTTAAACTTCGTATGTTTTTTTCTCGATGTTTAAATCACTGTTTAAACAACTAACTCTGGAAATTTGTTAATAATGATGTCGAAATGGAGATTTATTTAAACCTATTACCTTATTACAGTGTAGCCAACGTTATATTCAAGGTTAAAAAATGGCGAAAAAATTGAAAATTTGGTACCCAGTATTTAATTTTTGTTCTTATTTACTTCACCTTGAAATAAGTCATGATATCAAGTTCCCTCTTTTGGAGATCTTCGGCCTCTCGAAGAATTATTTTACCAGTATCTTCGCAAAAAGTAGCTAAATCAGAAAAATAGTTCAGTTCAATATGAAGCCCATCGAATTCTTTGCTGAATGAGTTCTAAAAAAAAAAACGAACCTCACACGACGCATTTTAGTGTCCTTTGTGTGATTGAAAAAAGAGCCTTTTTTCGCGGTTTTTGAACACAGCTGACATCAAATGTGACGAAAATTGGGTTAAATTGGGTCCAAAATGGCAATCAGTTAAACGATGAATTTGAATAAATTTTATTAATCTATGAAAAAAATGTCAGCTCGTTTGTTCGTTTTTTAAGCCACAAATGAACAAAGTGAAAGAGCTCGGATGACTTTTCGGACAGGTTTTTCATTTCTAGCTCAATGAAAATTCATTTTATGATGGAATTAGTTCACAGTTGAAAATCGAAGCTTTTTAAATTCTCTACAAAAAGAGTGATTAAGAATTTCACTCGCTTGAGTAATTTTCGAGTTATTGTTCGATGAAGTTTTTAGGGTTTAGATGATTTTTTAGCGTAATGCGTTTAACATGGGGTCGTTAATAATTATAGCAGATTGGTTCAGCGTTACCCATATGTTTTTGGAAAATCCATATCTTTGGGTAATGCCCCCTCTCCTCTCTATGGTATTCAGTGGTTATATTAATCTATCCAAATCCACGTAGCTTATATGTGCTTTCGAATGGAAACCCGGACTATGTGATCACCTTGCAAACGAACATACCTGTTGGCAAATTAACGAATCAATTTAATGGAGCGTATTACCGGCAAATAATGCTAGAAAGCGTTAATTAAATCAAGACTCTGGTTATGGCGTTAGGTGAAAAATCGCCGAAAAAATCACATCCCAAACGACAACCCGGTGTAAAAAAAATCCACGCCTATCGTTGACGATCGCTCTCGCGGTGCGAACGATAATTCACATCGATGGCTTCCGAGCTCGGCAGATAAATCGGCGAAGAGAGAAAACCTCGCGTACTCCTACCATTACCAGCGATTACCGCCATTATCCGCGGCTTATACCGTGATCCCAGGTTGTTGAGCTCGTCTCCACGCCTATGTAAATAATCGGGCGTGCGTGTTAAGATTTTGGCGTGAATCGGATTTACACTTTTGTGCTCGCGTCCCGTCACAAGGAAGAAAAATCGATTAATACTTTCCAATCGTTGAATACATTAGGAAGTCTTAGAGGCAATGAACAGTCAAGGTTTTCGAGACCTTGGTACGATGGCAAATCCCTAGGGATGGTTTTTTGCTCGAATGAGCATACGATAAGGTAGCGAATTACCTGTAATTAGTGGCACGTTTTGTGGCTTTGGTGTTAGACGAGATGAGTAAGCGAGATAATACGCAGATTCGTCGTAGTCGTGTATCGAGGCGAAGCATGGCGTGTTAACGTTGGATACGTCGTCGAAATATCACGAAGCGCTGGGTCGCGTTTTTAATCAATTAATCTGCTTTCGACGATTAAATTGGATTAATTGTTTTATCTCATGGACGCGTAACAAGCCAACCGATCTAGTAATTGGATCGATCATGGTGGTCTATGTCATCAACTTCTCTTATCCTCAACTCGATACTTTGAAACGTTGATATATTTTTATCAAAAATCATCATTTTTAAGGGCCCGATGTCCGATCGCTTACGATAACGTGTATAAAAGGTGATTCGCCAAATACCAATTTCCGTACACTAATCTCACAGTCTTCGTTTCTCCGCCGATGTTACGCATCTTTACGTGCTTTATGCGGTTGCTTTTTTTTTCTTAAATAGATGCTTTCATAACGGCTACGTGAGATCACCACTTTTACTAGACACTACATAAATAAATTCGCTTAGTCATGATGTGATGATCTGGTTAATATTTATACGTTATACCTATTATCACCTAACCCAGTGGCGCTTCGTACCTAGTTTCCGAGAAATTCGTAGTCATCTTTTCGCGGGAAATAACATCGCGATTAATCCGCCATTGTGCGGGCAGTGCGTTATTTCGCGTCGTTTCCTCTTCACGTATTGTTCGGCAATTCCTCCAGACTTGACCCTTTTACGCGATCTCGCGGCGACGTGAAATCAACCGAGGGAACGAAGGTGTCAAGTGGCGTCTCGAGGGATTTTAGATTCTTTTTTTCGTGTGTTTTATTTGCTTACGAGGTGATGTGATGTAAGGAAATGGTGGGGATTAGGATGAAAAGGGGGTTTGGAGTTTTTGGAATTTTGATGTATTATTTTGAAGAAGAAGGAATGTTGATTTTGGGAGTTGAAATTGTCTAATTGAGGTTTTTTTTTCAATAAGTATAGATGCGTATTTCTGATGTGGTTTCGTATCGAAAGATTGCAATAAAAAATGTTTTACTTTATTTTGAATTGAAGTTAATTAATTATGGTTATAAATTTGAATTCAGATTTGAATTTATCTATTAAATAGATAAATATGGAATATACGTCCGTAAATATCGAACAAAAATATCGATATCAATATCACGATATTAAAATAAAACATCGATATTTCGATATCGACCGGGGATATCGATATCTGAACATCGAACCGAAATATCGACACTAAGATATCGAACAAAAATATCGATATTTTGATATTTAACAAAAATATCGATATTTTGATATCGACTGGGGATATCGATATCTTAACATCGAACCGAAATATCAACATCAATATATCGAACGAAAATATCGATATATTGATATCGATCAGAAATATCGATATCAAAATATCGAACAAAAATATCGATATCGAAATATCAAAATCGAAATCAACAACATATCAACATCGGCATGGAAATATCGAAATTTAAAATCAAATCAAAAAAACGATATTTTATCATCAATATTGCAATATTACATGAAAGAATAATTGAAATTGAAATCGACCCATAGAAATTAAATACTTATTTATGTATAAACGAACGTATGATATTTCTCGAATGACTCATTACTGCATTTAAATTAATAACGCATCAAAACGAGATCGATTTGTGATAAAACTCTCGTTATGAACATTTTTCAATTATGATTCAATCGCTGATTTCAATTATTCATAAAAACAGATGATCATTTCCTCGTAGATAAATCAGTATTCCAACGTGAATAATTGTTTTACGAATAATACTTCATTACTGTATAATTTTCACTTCTAAAAAATGTGAATAAAATGTATAATTTTTTTTACTTTGATAACTCGAAGGCAGCTTGGTAGAAATTATGCAAAAATCTCTCGCAGTTATACTCGTACTTGGGTGATTTCATGATCAGAGTCAGTAAAAACTAATTGAGGTATCAATTTTTTCTACGTTTTTGTTATAGAAAAATTTTTCGAAGGAATCAAATATTCGTGTTGTTGGCATTTTTTAAAATAAATCTCCGAAAATCTCAAAAAATGGATTTTTTCTGTATGAAGATTTTGGTTAAAAAAAATATACAAAGTTATTATTCGTATTTATTTAAATTTCTATTTTTGTAAATTTTTTTATGATTCTCTTGATGTTTACAAAAAATTGAATCCGCCCTCAAAATTTGTGCACTCATTAAAAAAAATGTAGCAAAAACGGTATTCTATTGTATTAGCTTGAGTTTGTTTTAAAATCGAAGAAGTGTGAGAGGGGGGTGGGTAGTACTACCCGAATGTAAATAACCATTTGCCAAAGTAATAAAACGAGTTTTTTTTTCGAGTTGAGTTGTCGATTCGAATCAATTAATCGATTATTATTATTATATATTTTATGTAATGAGGCTCGATTAATCGATTGATTTTTCTGGGAAATCGATTTAAGCAGACAAATCGATTTAAAATTGACCCGAATTGACTCCAGTTTACTCATTTAAGCCAAATCAATAAAAAAATCAACTAGAAAATTAAGTTCTAGTATATTTCGTAAGAAAATATTGTAAAAATGAAAATGTGGTAAAATTTGAGCATTGAAAAGTCTGAGCTTTGAAGTTTTTCAAATTCAAATTTTTTAATGGTCAAGTTTTATTGATTTGGATTATATCAGCGGATTGGAATCAATTCGTGTTAATTTTAAATCGATTCGAGTCAATCGAGTTCATCAGATCGATTCGAATTGATTCGAGTCAAATCGAGTGCTTAGAACGATCTAGTCGATTAATCGACCTGAAATCCAGTTAAATCGATTTGATCGATAAATCTTAAATCAATCGAATCTTCACGAATCGATTATCGATTTTTTCTCAAATTGACTATCTTACTTTTGAGCAACAAATTGACTTGGATCGTGGGTCGTGGAAATTTTGTTTTCTACAAGTAAATTTTTGGTAAAAAGGAAATAAAATTTATTTGTTTTTCGTTTGGCATGTAACTACCAAAAAACAGATTTTTTCAAATTAATAAAAAAATTGTAATTGTAATAATTCAATTCATTTCTTAAACTATTTGATTGAATTTTTTTAAATGCTTAAAAGGTATGGAGTCGTTCACATTTTTGTTTCAAAAGTCACAATTTATACAGGAATGTCTTTGTAATGCGGTCTCCAGAATTTTTGTTTTTATTGGCATGAGCAGAGAGTGAAAGGAGGGTGTATTTTTCAAAAACAATTGATGGGTGGATAATAAATTTATAAGGGAAGTAGGTGATTTTAGCTCCCTAAAAAATGTTTTTAGACGATAATTTAAAATGCCAAGATGTGTATTTTATTTTAAAAAAAATTGTCTAAATTTCATCAACATTTTTCCATTGTTAGGTTTAATTTTTCATAAAACACATTCTGAAGGTGGACTCAAAATTGAACAAAACTAAGAATTTTTTAATTGAAATACGATGAAATTTCAATTTCTTAAATTTCAATGATGGAGTATTTTTTTTTAATTTTCTTAAATTTTTGAAGATAATACAAACGATAAAAAAATTTTGAATAAAATTTTTATCGAATAGAAAATCTGAAAAACACAATGAAAAATTTTCGGAGCAATGTTTATTTACCATTAAATGAAAACAGACGGAATACGAGAAACTGCAAGTCATTAAAAAAAAATAGATCAATATGCTTCACATTGTTTACTTTTTACCAACAATATTAAACATGGAGAAAAAAAACAATACAATAATAAACTCTTTCTTAAATACGTAAAAAAAAATCACGGAAAAAAAATAGGAAAAAACTTCAACTTGTATAATATTTTAAATCGGTTTAGATAAAACTTCACATAGCGTAGAATCATTGTTGGTTATAACGTTTGACATATTCGATGATTTAGTTTAACCCTCGATCTTTGTTATCTAACTCATACTATATGTAGCATTTCCTCCTTATATGACAATCCAGGATGAATTACCGTCTCGCGATAACTGATAAGGCTACATGGAGTTTAAAAGTTGAAAAATTCACCGATTTCTCAATTCACGTCGTCGGTAAACATATATTGGCGCTGGCGAATAATTTTTTTCTTCGTACGTGCGTTCGAGATACATGTGCATGTGCAGAAACATGGCGGTATATTTTTGGTACAGTTGGAACAACGATGGTATTTACGTTAATAGGCGTGTATTTTAACACGTTAACCTATCATAAAATGATAACGATTCTATTTGGTATATTCGTATGGGTTTTTTAATACGCGACGATTGGAAAATTCGTACGTACGTGCAATCCGCACACGAGATGATGATATCGTGCCGCAAATAATACACGTCAACCGAAGACGACGTTAAATGGAGTAGAAAGAAGAAAAAAAGGGCTCTTTGGTATAGAAAAAGGTAATTGTACCAAAATGTAATAACCCAATGCGGAGTTAAATGCGTTTGATGAAACTGTTAACTAAATTTGCGGAACCGTTATGCGATTATTTCGTTTTACCTGCGGACCATAGAACGAGGTGACACTCGTATAACTTCTTGGATGATCATAGGAATCGCGGTGACGAATGGATTCGTGATAAGCAGAAAATTACGCGTTTTTTCGCGAACAATTCCATTTCGGGGGTGCGAACTCTTAATCCGTGCCTTTGGTTATAAAAAATTCAACGGGTTTAGAAATCTAAATTGAATGAACTAAGTCTTTAATACGATGAGCTTCGCCTTACTCCTCATTTCTATAAGGTTCTAATCGTCTAAAAGTTTTCGATTCATTAATTTTAAAGCGTTCGTTCGTGAAACCGAAGAACATGTTGCAAGTGCGAACAATCCTCGGTGGTGATGAAATGGAAAATGGATATTGTTTTGTATTCTCATTTTGTTTTGCTACGAAATGAAGTTTTAGGTGGATTGGAATAATTTGCGTTTTGACCATGGGTCCATGGTGGAAGTTATTCGTTTATTTGCATCTGTTGTTCAAGTGAGCTGGTGTCTGAATAACTGATGATTTAATTGTTTGCCAATTTTCAGAAAAGGTCTATTTTTTTTTGTCAAGAAAGTACCTAATTTTTGCAATGAAAGTAAAAGAAGTAGAATGTGTAGGCCGAGGAAAACTTTTACCAGATGAAATACGAAATTAACGTCTTTTGCGTTGATCACTGGAATAAATGAAATAAAATCCGATAACCAGGAACTCAAAATGTCAGTACGTCGGCTGAGATCGGATTAACTCGATATTCGTCATTCGACTCATCGAGGGAGGGAGTGCTGTACAGAAACTTCAATTTCAATCTAGTTTAATAATCGATTTAGAATTCACCAACGTGGCCCCCAATATGGGGCGCAATTTAATTATATTTACTGAGGTGGCCCCAATGTAGGACTTCATTTAGTTTGAGATGGCACCCAATGTGGGTCGCATTTTCGTGATATTTACTGAGGTGGCCCCAATGTAGGATTTGACTTCAGTTTGAGATGGCACCCAATGTGGGCCACAATTTCATGACATTTACGAAGGTGGCACCCAGTGTAGGACTTGGTTTCAGTACGAAGTGGCACCAGAAAATGTGACTTTATTTTATTATATTTACTGAGATGGCACCCAATGTAGGACTTGGCTTCAGTATGAAGTGGTACAGAAAATAGGACTTTACTTCATAATCTTTATGGAGACGGCACCCAATGTGGGACATAATTTCAGTATGAAGTGGCACCTAAATATTGGACTTTATATTATTTATTGAGGTAGCTCTTAATTTAGGACTTGGCTTCAGTACGAAGTGGCCCTTGAAAATGTGTCTGTATTTCATAATATTTACTGAGATGGCACCCGAAGTAGGATTCGGCTTTAGTATGAAGTGGTGCCTGACATGGGATGTAATTTAATAATATTTACTGATGTGGCTTCTATGCAGGACTTCTCCTCAGTATGAAGTAGCGCCAGAAAATGGAACTATTTCATTATATTTACTGAGATGGCACCCAATGTAAGACTTGGCTTCAGTACGAAGTGGTCCCAGAAAATAAGTCTGTACTTCATAATATTTACTGAGATGGCACCCAATGTGGGACTTGACTTTGGTATGAAGTGGCACTTGAATATTGGACTTAATTTCATATTATTTATTGAGGTGGCTTTTAACTTAGGACTTGGCTTGACGAAGAAGTGGCGCCAGAAAATGGGACTTTCTTTTATTATATTTACTGAGATGGCACGCTATATGGGACTGGACTTCAGTATGAAATGGTCCCCAAGATGGATCCTGATTTCCTAATACTTACTGAGATGGCACCCAATGTAGGACTTGACTTCAGCATGAAGTGGCACCCAAAAATTGGACTTAATTTCGTAATCATTATTTACTGAGGTGGTGCCCAATATAGGACTTGTCTTTGTCCTCATGAACAGCAAAGTCAATTCGTTCATCGGGTGTAATTTACAAGTGAATATCAACCGGTCTCTTTCATGGACCTAACGTCCTAGATGCTGGTTAACTGATGCTCATTAGATTCATATCACGATATAGGGTATCTATACTTATGCCTTTAATTTGTTGTATCATGATAATGGGTCAAAGTTCGGATATTTAACCACAAGAAAAGTGAAGTCGCCATCCAGAACGCCTGATTGTTTGGTGATTTACAACAACTTGTCAGGTTGTCACCTAATTGTTACAATTTCTTTTTCTCCTTTTCATCGATAAAATGATTAAAATAGATGTTTCTTCATTGCTTCAGTCAAAGCCCCAAGGTTCTAATTAGGTCAACACAGATCATTGGTAGTTTGTAGCTCCTCAAAAATGAATCTTTTTGGATCAACTTGTTCAGTATCACTCCCCCTTCTTATTCTTCCTCTTCCGGAGATATAACAAATCAAACAAAGGTGAACGATACACCACGGGTAATTTCTCTGTGGCAGATTCGGCATACGCATCGGTGATGGAAAAAGATGAATCGAATTCCATTTCTGAAATATGTAAGACCGGTCAACTTTTCGAAGTTACTGTAGCGCAAACGTTCGGGCGATGAGCGCGAAAAACCGGCTCCATTAACGCGATCAATCGAATAAAAAGCAATTTTCTATCGATTTATTGATCGATTTTCGGTTTTCCGCTTGTTCCGCATATTACGTTGGTAAAAAATCGGTGTGGAAATGGGAGAAAATGATCGGTTTAGCATATTACGCCGATGGCAATTCTTTTTGGTTTTTTGTCGTACTGATTTCTTTTATATACTAATGCGCGATGTAATTTTCCCATCATTTTCCCCATTATGTGTACAAATCGTCCAATACTTTTATAATCTTCGGTGAAAATCACTTTAGCCAATGGGAGATGGAAGATTTAAGTGTAACGTTGTATTAGCCACGCCTGGTTTCAAATCTGCTTGGCGAATTGCTAACCGGAGAAATGGTTTTAATTTAACGACAGAGATTGCTTATTCGAAGATATCTAGAAGGTCAGTGTACTTTGTGCGCCTTACGTTACGGTAAATAACGTTCGTTTTTTATGCGTGTGTGATCTTCGATGTGACTTGATGCTTCGAACGCGATGCGTTTTTGACGTCGTATGATGCCTTCTGCACCTGCGAATCGTGCTGCTGGGTATTTACTAATAAATAAGGTTAGTATTTTAGCAGTGTGCGAAATCGCGCCTTCGAAGCGTTCATGTAGATACGGTGCGATAATCGGCATGTAATTGTCGACGGTACTCGCTATTATGTCCGATAGCGGCTACGTAAAGCGTGAGTTTTTTTTTCGTATATCAAATTTTTCCAAATCTCCGTTACCATTTTATGGGCGATTTCAGCGCGTGTTTGAGCGATTTCCAGAGTGTGATGAGTTGATTCCAAATGTTGCCTTAGCGGTGAAATGAGTTGACATTTTGAGAATATAAATGTTTTATTTTCCACTGGTTTTAATTCTTCGTTTATCGCGAATTGATAAATTTTATTTATCTGACTATAATTGCCTCGATGAGTCATTCTAAATTTAAAAACAATTGTCAAGGTAGTTAAATTTTTTTACCGCTAAATTTTTTCATGAAAATTAATTTTAATTATTAATCCGATTTTTTGCGATTTTTTGAAGTTTCCCACATTAAATAAGAATTTAACTCAATTAAAATTTAAAGCTCAATTCAATATTACATGAAATTATCATCAGCGGTGTAAAATACATGAACTATATTTAAAACGTGAAAGCAATATTTCATCGCGCAAACGAGTTATTTACAAGTACATAATATATAAACACCGCGTGTTTCATATTTATACCATTTCGTCGGAAATTTTACGCTCTTTCACTTCAGTTTATTTAATTTTTCACAAAACATATTCGAGCTACGCGTGAGATTATAATGAAAAATGTAATTGGATATTATCAGCGGAAAATTACGTTTCGGATGTGATCGTATTATTTAGAATTACAAATTAAAGAGTGTATTTTTTACTAGTAAATGCATTTATACGTTGTTATAAAACACGATTTTTGTAGGTCTACTTTTAGTCTTATTTATATTGGAGTTGCATTAATCGAATTTTATTTTCCTTATTTGTATGCTTCGTGATGGTAATGTTGGTGCATTTTTTTTGGGATGAGAAAGGGCCCAGACATAAGAGCTTATTATTTGTGATAAGATTTAATCAACCGTTTTTTTTTACCTTTTCGCGATTTTTGAATTATTTGCGATATCTTTGAATGAAATTGTTGACGGGAGGGGAAAGGGGTGAGTTTTTATGGCGTTGCGATGCCATTAGACGTCATTTATCGAAATAGTAAAGTTAGCAAATTAATGATTAATTAGTCGATATCTATTTTGAAATGTCGAAATCGAAATTAAAATATCAACATTATGCTGATATCGAAATATGAAATATCGAAATCGAAACGTAAGAATTATGAATCAAACGGGGATCGAAATAATCAAAATCGAATTTCACATATTAAAATCAAGTATAAAAATTTAAATTTCCTAATCGATTTAGAAATATTGAGACAAAATATATTTTTACGTAAATATTGAAGAAAATTTAAAATATCGGAATTGAACTCTGAATATTAATATCAAAATATTAATTTTTTTCCAAGATGTTCATTTTTTCTTATTTTTTGTATCGTGATGCCATCTTTAGTCGTTTTTTTGTAATGTTACCCTTAGCCCCCCCTTCCCTCGCTTTCAATGTTTTATAAGAAGTCAGTATTTCAAAATCTTGATTTTTTTATGCTGGAATTTTTTTGAAATTTTTTTCTATTTTTCTTTGAACCATCAAAAAAATTTATCTCGAAAAAATAATTGATGCTAAAAATTTTTTACTTGAAAATAGAACTTTTCTTCCAACAATGTCATTTTTTGAACGGATCAAAAGTTACAATTGTTTCAATTTTTTTATGCAAAAATTTTTCCAATTTGAACACAAAAGTTTCTCTTCCGATAAAATATAATTTTTTGATAAGATTAAAAAATTATAAATATAAAATTGTTCTATTTTTTTTAATCAATTTTTCACATGAAAACTATATTATATCTAAAAAATTGAGAAATAATTACTAGTACGATGCTTTTCGCGTTTCTCTTTTCAGTGTTGCAAAAACGAAAACGAAAAAAAACGAATTTTTTTTCGAAAATGTTTTTTCTCAAAAAATATTATAAACGTTTTTTTGAATGTTGTCGAAAGGCACGAAAATAATTTTTTTTTAAGTTTAATGCCCAGCCCGAGTTGATTTTAGGGGAAGGGCGGGGTATAATAAAATAAAAAAAAATAATTTTCGAGCTTTTTTATGGCATTTAAAAAAAACAAAAAAGAATGTGAAAAGGAAACGTTATTTTTTTTGTTTTTAACAAGACAAAAAAAAAACAAAAAAATCATTTTAAACTCTAAACAACATCTTCAAATCGCCTCAAGCCTCAGTTGCTGTACATGGCAAAAATTTGAAAAAAAAAAACGAAAAAAACTGTTTTATCTTTGCAACAATGCATTTCTTTTGTATTTTTTATGACTTTTTATACAGATTGAATTTTTTTTCATCGGTTTGAAATCTTGAAAACGAAATCGCGTTGGTTTGATTTTTGCTACTTTTGTCAAAAATCGATGACGTCGTCATTTTGGCGACCACAGAAAAAAATGCGAAGTGTGTCATTAAGTTATATTCGCTGAAAGAAGTCTAATACTACATTTTTGGAGCTGTGATCCTCATTCAAAATGAAAAAATTTCCGGAGTGTGCTAATACAGCCGTAGATAGTCGTGACGTCATAAATAATTTCGTATTTTCGGTGGTGGCATTTATTATTTTTCTTTCTTCTTAAGTCTTCCCCCCAAGCCTCCTATTTGTTATTTAATCGTCCTATCGTTAAGTTGAATTTAATTTCAAAAATGTAACTTTTTTTCGAAATATCTATAATCTCCGAATTTATACTGATTTATTTCTAATTTTATACTTCCTTGTTTTCTGATGAATCCAAATATTTGTATTGCATTTTAAATTAAATTATTACGATATTGGTGTTTAAATCGTCGATATTATGATTCTCTCGTTAATCTAATAAATTCGATTTATTTACAGAGTCAAGCCTTATCGCTGACGACGGCGTCCGGTAATTCAATCCAAAACAGCTCCCTAGACAATGGTCAAGGCTCAGGTAAATACTTAATATTTTAAAATAAACACCTACGATTTAAGACAAATTATCGATAAGGCTTTTTTTTCTATGCTCGGTTACAAAAAATCGCGCAATGTTGGCATTATATACGAATAATACTTGGAGATAAGTCGAGTCTATAAATTTAAATAATCTCGCGAGCATTAACCGAGCCAGGGAGATACGTATTTCACCGAAAATAATCGTCGTCGTAACCTTTATTAAATCATTTTTAAAACCACAACCGTATAGTAGGTAAATCTGCTTTTAAACAAATACGTATTCGTGGATTAAGATAGAAGCTCGTATCTGCGGTTTATATTTGCTGTTACGAAAGTATTCATTATTTAATTTTTTTTATAGGGTTGTAAGTTGGGTAGAGGAAAATTGTACGTTGTTTGGTGGCGAGACGACGTAAATGTTGGCGCGTTGACAACGTCTCTTAGAGTAGATAAACTTTTTCACCTGTTGATTGTTTTGTGTGCGCGCGCTAAAACGTAACGCGATTTAATTATAGAAGGCGAAGTACGAGATATCAGATTTGAAAACAATTTTCTAGCGAAATAAAGTGTATGAAAGTAAATAAGGAAAAAACTCGGCGTGTGGAAGAGGGAGGTTAAAATAAGCTGAACGTTTTAATGTATTCATGTCATTATACGTCTCTTATCATTTTGAAATTTATTAGTCGAAATTAACAAAATAAGCCCGTTACGGAGTTGATAACTTAATTCCGTTGGATTTGGGTCCGGTAAAGGATAAGGAAGGCCAGTCTTTTCTCGTCATTAGTTAAGCTGCACAGCAACGCTATCCTTTTGGGTATTAAAGTTGCTAAAACTTAGAGCGTCTTAAGTGGCCACTGAAACGTAGGGAAAAGACAAATGAACGGCGAACGGACAGTTCGCAGACGAGTGAGATGACAACCGTGGTCAGCATTAAGAGCTGAGATTTGTTTTAATCTAGACATTTGAGGAAATGCGGTATAGTAAGGGCTTATCTAAACTTTGAATATAGAAATCCCTGCGCTGGTAACACCTGCCCGTTGAATATAAAGTACTTCAAAATGGCTTCAATTCGGAGCATGATTTAAAGGCGAATAATTTCACAATGATTATCGTGTTGCCGAGTTTTACCCGAACAGGCAACGCTATCGGCCTTGTTTCGCTTAAATGAAATTAAATCTCTTCCATACGCGTTTCGTTGTAAGTTTTACATTTTCTTATTGTTCGCACCTTTCGTCGTTTTGCGTAATTTAATGGATTCGGCAAAGCGTGGTAGTTTCTTGAGTCGACGTGGAAATCGTCTTCAGCGGTTTATTCCGTCGTTTCATTTGATATGCAACCCAGTCGACGTACGAGTGATTGACTTCTGACCAGGGTTGTCATTTTACATGTAGAATATTATGTAAAATAATTTGAAAAGTCATTCTGATTGGCTAATGATTCATTACCCAATCAGAATGGCTTTTCAAATTATTTTACATTTTACATATTCTACATTTTATACTTTTTTCTGAATATTTTATAAAATTTATTCAACACAACTATCACAAGTTCATGGACTTCATGGTTAAATTTGAAAATTTAGAGTATAGAAATTTGCTTTTTAGACAGAAAGACAGAATTCGCCATATTTAGGTACTTTTTTCTTACATAAAAACTTTTTTCTGAACGTTTTAAAAGATTCATTCAAGAGTTTATGGTTAAATTTGAAAATTTGAAGTAAATTATAGAAATTTAGATGATATTTGTAGTATTTTGGTATTTTTTTACACAAGTTTACATATTCTACATAATATTCTACGTTTTACATTCTCCAAGACAATCATGCTTCTGACAAGAGTATTTGCGTTAGCATTTTTGGATGATTTTTTTATACTTTATTTTTTTGTGATTTCTACGTTTTTGGTGTTGGAACATTTTTTTATTACGATTTTGCACGACCTGTAGCGATCATCATTTAACCCATCGGTAATTTTCGATCTGTGACTTCGAAAAATAAAATTTTTACTTTTTCGATTGTATAACACCCCCCCCCCTACATTGCTACCCATTGAATCTTACCCACGGATTTTTCACGCCGCCGTGTAGAACAATTTTGAGCTGTATAGAGGAAATTCCAAGGTGTGGCTCTGTTAAGTGAGCTTTGTTGAGCATTAAAATAACTTCGTGATGATTAAATTGCGGTTATTGAATTTTTGGAAAAATTACAGGGTGTTCAAAAAACTATGCAAATTGCGAAAATTGTAAAAAAAAACTGTGAACTGTTAAGTAAATTGTACAAGTTAAAAAAAAAACCATTAATCACGTTAAATAATTTCGTCCAATCTTCATATTAAATTTTGGAGATCGTAGAAAAAAATTGGTATAATTTTCTGCATTTATGAAGTCGTTAATTTTTTTATGAAAATTTTTGATAAAATCTGTTTCCAGATTGATTTAACGTGATAGAATCAACGTAATTATTTTTAATAATTTTTCAATTTTACCCTGACTTTGATCCAAATTAAAAAATTTAGTTGACAAGACTATGTTTTCAAGTTTTAATTAAAAGAAGGAATAAGGGGAGAGGGGGATTGATTGTGCCAGGTTTTTTGTAAAAATAAAAAATTTCAGATGAAATTGTAATATGTGTCCTAGTTCAAATGTTCTTACAAGGGAACTACTCAAGGTGTCCGGCTCGGATTTGAACAGGAGTTAGATTTTTGAAAAGAGCATGTCAAAAAACCCCAAAACCAAAATTTTAGCTGCCCAAGTTGA
>QBDW01003007.1:0-15250 GCA_003261595.1 Maconellicoccus hirsutus | reverse complement strand
AGTCCAGTATCGTAACTTTTTTTTTTAATTTTCGCCATGTACAGCAACTGAGGCTTGAGGCGATTAATTACCTTACACTCGCGATATTTTTGATGTTTTTTTTGTCAATTTATTAAAATTAATAATAATACTCGTTTATTTCCATTTTTGTTGAGTGTATAACTTCAGTGAAACATAAAGGGGCGTGGTCACAGTTTTCCATTGGTGGCTCTTCAGTGAGCTCGATCCGCTCATGTACTTATTGCTTATTTCCTAGGAATTTTGATCGATTAAAAAAAACATGGACGATACGAATCTCGAGTTTCTTAATCTCAAAATGACATTGAAACGCTTTTTAAATAATTCAAGATTCAAAAAAAAGATTCAATGGAAAAGTATTTTGGAAAAAAATCCTTACGTAAAAAAATTCCTAACGGTGCTGAATTTGAAAAAAATTAACGATTTTTTTCTCGATTTGCATTCAAAATAAATGTTTTTTTTGGATTAAAAATTACGAAACATGTAAATTGAAACGTTTCGATCTAAGCAGAGAATAACGTGTACCTAAATTTTCAGCATTTTTTTACAGCTAAATCAAACCTAACCTAACCATCTCAACTGGTACAATTTTCAAAACTCATTTTTTCGATGTATTTTCGACCCCAAGATGTCGTATATTTTTTTCAAAATTTTGCCTCCCCGTGGTCGTGGTCAAAAATCACAAGAACCGCGCGTGAGCGTTGGCCGAAACTTCCCACTACGCGGTAGCGCCTCGTTCACCGTTGCGCGCGGCACCGCGTTTGGCCTGTAATAACATTCCTAACGCCGCAACGCGGGTAACCGTAAACGATGCGCTACCGCACAGCGAGAAGTAACGATTAACGCGCGCGCGCTCAAGCTTACCATTTAAATAATTTTTTTTACAAAATCTATCGAGTTTTGGGTTATGGATCATATAACATTTTTTGTTCGAAATAATTTCAAGATTAATTTGCGATTTTTTTGCGGTCGAAAAAGTCGACTTTGCAAAAGGCGAAACAAGGTAAAAAACAACGTACAAAGCTATCTTCATAATTGAAGGCGCTCGAGCGACATTAAAATTTATAAGCAATTTAACCCTTTGAGTTCTCAAGTTATGCGAAAACAAATCATCATATTTTTCATAGACCTCGACGAAATCTATGAAAATTACGATAACTTAAGTTTGCATAATTTAAAAACTGAAGGCGTTGTTTTCATTTCACGTTAGCCCCTGTAATTTCAAAAATACTCAGAAACTTGTCTCATTTTTTTACGACTTGGCAATATTAAAAAAATAATTTTCGCGAATTTTATCCCAACCGCGAAATAAAATGTAATTTGAGGGTAGAAGTGTCGCCATTTTTGTGAGATTTTTCAACCCCTTCAAATTTCAAAGCCGGCATAACCTTTTACAGAATCCCACCTTTGATAGCTTCCTCACCGATCGAGGGAGAAACCTTCGGAAAACCCTGTACTAGTTTATGTTCATTTGGCAACTAAAACATCAAAATTTCGATGAATCAACGAAAATTTGAAATTTTTCAAGAATTTTGCGATACGTAACATACGTCAACACCGAATCATTGCCGGGATGACGACATATTAAACACACATCAGACACCAGATGTTTTAGTCGGCTACGCGGGTTTCTTGTTTGCATTAAAATGGGAAAAATTGCGAATCGAAGAAAACATTCGCGAATGCTAGATTTTTCGAACTGCTGTGTAAATAATGCACATACATCATATGCTTTTTGGCAAGATTGATGTTTCACTTGTTTCAACAAAAGTAGTTTCTCGACTGGGGAACCAACTGTTTGAGATGTTATATAAGAAGCGTTCCCTTAGGTAGTACTCGAAAGAAAAAATTTCGTTTTTGTGTTCATCGTTAAATACTTGAGATTTCATCTCGACGTCGGGAAATTTTCGTAAAATGTGTAATTTCGTGGTGTTTTCGTTGGTATTGTGCTTTTTGGCGATGTACTCTGAAGCATCGGTTTTGACTAGTGGTGAATACGAGGATCTCAAAGGGTAGGATGAGTTTTTTTTCGCTGCATTTAACGCGATCAAAGCCTTCGAGGTTAAGAGGTTACTTTAATGTTTTATTCTTGGAAGTATCTCGATTATCGGTTTCGATTTTTACGTCGTTTTGTATATTTTCATGAATTTTGTTTCCCAGGGAGGATTTCTGTACTCCGACAAATTCCGAAAGACTCAAGATGATGTGTGTGAAGTTAGCCACGAAAGAACCCATTACCGATTATGACTCTGATGTGTTTAATGATATTGAATGCGCTGATAAGGTGATAACTCTTGTTGAAAGAGATGATGCAAAAACCGAAAGTACAAAAGTTGAAAAATTACTCGACTGTGAATATAAATATAAGAGGAGTGGTAAATTAATACAACATATATTACTGGGTAAAGGTAAAGGTAAACTAGATGCATTTAAGTATTCTTACCTTAATGGGAAATTAATGGCGGAGTCGAACTTGTCCAAGTTTTTGGAAACAATACCATTACCACCGAGAAATTAATTCCTAGATATTTATCGATTTAGTTTTATTTTAGTTGTGTATTCATAACGTGCTCTTAAGCTTTATTTTTATTGTTGCTGGAGTATCCAAGATGTAGTGAATTTTCCATGTTCAAATAGTGCTATTCCATCGGTTTGATAATTCAAGAGAAATTGATATTATTTAACAATGGTTCCTTTCCATTTACTCGTCAATTCATCGTTGAAATTCTTAAAAATGCCTGAATTCACGAAATAATCCGTATTTCGTAGTGACCGTCTGGTGTATCTTAATATTTCCGAGATGCAAGTTGAATCAATTTTTAAGTTAAAATTTTATTATTATAATTACTCAACATCCATTGTATCTAGTTGTCAAGAAGACGTTACTTTAGGATAAATAGATTTAGAGGTGGTTACCAAACTACCTAAATTATGAGAATAAATTGTTGCATATAATATCGCATTTTACTTTAAACAAATTTCACCGAGGAACAATGGAAGTACATATATTGTAATTTGGTAAAACTAACGATAAAGGTGGACCTGGCTATTGAACATAATGGTGGAGACGGGGGCAAGATGAAATACAATTTTTCAAAAAAATTTAGTACAAAGGGTATATCAAAGTTCGAGAACCCAGCATCCGGATGCTACCGCGACATGCCTCAGTTTCTGAGGAGACATACACAGCAAGAAAGCCAAAAGGCGTGTCAACATTAATTGGACACGATGTTTTGTAAATCTCTCATATACTTTTTCGTCCATCCTACATTATGTTGCATTATTTGTATATAATGTTCATCAGTGATTATTTATTTTAGAATTCGGACTGAAATATCATAGTCCTTCAAGATTCAATTAACCTTTTTGTTAGGAAAGGACGTATCTGGTATCTACACATAGTAAAATTATGACAAAATTTGAAAAAATACCAATTGTCAACAAAAAAAGGTTCTTTTTTAAATTTCCAGCAGCTTTTGTTTCATAAATTTTTCTCTTGCAACCCCCCACCTCCCAAAAACGCCCCCGAGTTAATTTTTAATCTGCTGCGTTAACAATTTAAGGCCAAAATATAGTGAGATTTGAACAAATACAGAAAAATTTTCAGTACAAAAAATGCTCCTTTTCAAATTATTAACATTTATTTTATTTTACACATTTTTTTCTCAGATTCCCTTCTCCCCCCCCCTCCCGCCTTACAAAAACGCCCCAACTGACTTGATTGTTAACGATGCTCTCGATATAGTGAATTTTTGGCTGAATTTGAGCAGATACAAAAAAATGATTCCAACAAATAATGTTCCTCGTTTATTTTGCAACAACTGTCATTTGAAAAATATTTTTCTCAAGTCACCCCAAACTTCACAAAAACACCCCGACTTCGTTTTTCCGCGATGCTAACAATGAGGTGAAAATATGGTGAATTTTGAAGAGGTACGAAAGCATAATTCCTACAGAAATGCTTCTCATTCAATTGGCAAAACATAATGAAATTTGAAGATGCAACAAAAATTTCAACGCGGAAAACACTCCTTTTTAAATTTTTAACACATTCGTATTTTATGAATTTTTCTCTCAAATCCACCTCCCTTCCCCGCTTCACAAAAAACATACCAAGTGAGTTAATCGTGTACGATGCTCTTGATGCATAGTAAATTTTTGGCTGAATTTGAGCAGATATGAAAAAATGTTTCGAATAAATAATGTTCCTCGTTTATTTTGCAACAACTTCCGTTTCAAAAATATTTTTCTCAAGTCACCCCAAACCTTGGAAAAACACGCCAACTTCGTTTTTCGGCGATGCTAACAATGTGGCGAAAATATGGTGAAATTTGAAGAAATAATTCCTACAGAAAATACTTCTCATTCAATTAGCAACGATTTTGTTTTCAAATATTATTTCCCAAATCGCCTCAAGATTCACAAAAACACCCCAACGTGAGTACCCCATGCAATTTTTGTTTTCAAAACGTTCATATTACGTATTTGCAAGCAATTTAGTGAATATTTTTAGTCGCTGTAAATTTTTATGTAAGCTTATTCCATCTTGACTCAAATGCAAAAAAATGAAAAATCGTTCAATTCAGGTTGAAACATGCGTTATGCGTGATTAACGTTAATAACTCGATATGTATAAAATTTCATGTGAATGTTTTTAATTATTATCAATTTTTTCATCGACTCGTTTTTTCACCTTTAAAATTCACGTAATCGGATGTCGTGCACTTGTTAATCAAAATGGCCGCGGCGGCCATTTTGTAAGAACGCTCAACTTTACGCTTGAACGTTTCCTACTATGTCTTCCTTTTTAAAAATGTGTCCTCGTTGAATCGGCAGAGATTGAAAAACGCTTTTAGAGAGGCTTTCCAAATATATTCCTTACCTTTATCATATCCGAAGAAAATTTCTTATTGTTTTAATAATTCCATCTGCGGTAACAAACTACATGAAGTGAAGAGATATTTCAAGCGATTGATCGATCGGTAGTAATTCCTGAGATAGTCTTATATTAAAAAAAGGTACCCACATTTTAATCACTCTGTTATCAGTTCGTGGCTAACTTTGAAATACCTAAGTTAAATTATATCGAATTTCTCTGACATCATTTCCTATGTACGAAAAATCATAAGAACAAAAGTGTGTTTGAGAAATAATTGTACATGGTTGTTTTAAGATGATCGACGATGTAGTGAAATACGTTAATATCGGAGTTTGATTTGATATTTCATTATGCGCTGTTATTTTGTAATTATATTGTTGACTGTCATCGTGCACTTATCTCGATCGCAAGATGCGCTCGATGAGTATACTCAGGTAAGTAAGTTATATTTTACATTTCCTTCGATGTCTTCAAGAACTACAATATTTTACAGACTATTCAACGAGGTATGCTTGATTTTGGCATAAAATTAAACCGAGTTATACAGGGAGATAATCCGAAGTATAAAAATATAGTATTTTCACCAATTAATATTTACGCTGCGTTAACTGTACTGCATTACGGTAGTGACGGAATTACTCGTGATGAACTAAATAATGCTTTAGGAATTCCTAAATCATTTGCGTAAGTATTATAGAATAGTATTAAATTGCATTTATGTATAATGGAAATTTTTACTCGTGTTTAGCTTAATAAAAGTTCAAGAAATAGTAGGAAAAATTATAAAATCAGCTCAAAGTACGAGGCAAATAAGATCATATCTTGCTGATGCTTTATTAGGCAAAGCAAATGTGACGTATTTTCGTTTCACCGAAGATATCTTCGCTCAGAATGGTTTGAAATTGAAACAAAGCTACTTGAATAATATCAAGACAGCTTATGGCACTCGCATGATGAACGTTGATCTTCAAAAAAAGAGCCAAGAGGCGGCTGATATTATCAACGAGTGAGTAACTTCTTGAATTGGTCGATTTATCTATATCAACTTTGGAATTACTTCTAGCTACATCGTGAAAATAACCCAAAACCACGCGCTGCCGTTGTACACATCACCACAGCCACCGAAACGATTTGTCGTGGAAGCTTGTGCGTTAATCGATACATTGTGGGAGGTTAGATTCGAGAAGAAGAGAACCAAACTGTAAGAATAACAGGAGACATGTTTAGCGATACGTTATAACGGAATGTTGATATTGCAGCGATTTATTTTATATGGATAACGGTAACGTTTCGATATCGAAAATGATGTTCAGAACGTTGCTGATGCCATACGCTGATATTCGATCTGTGGGCGTTGTCGCTGGTCAGTTGATCTTGGCCGATAGTGATTACTCGATGTATGTGGTGCTTCCGACGAAAAAACCAACATTGACGGAATTCTTACGTACGCTTACGTCCGATCAATTGAAGACGATAATAAACGAGACGTCTGGAAATCACTTTGTTGACTTCAAGATGCCCAGATTTACTATTAATTGGTCTCAAGTTATGAACAAGCACCTTAATGGTATCGGCGTGAACGCGATGTTCAGCGATCAAGCTCAGTTTAAGAATATGATAGATGAGAGTTTCCTGAAAGTTGACGAAATCGGGCATAGTACTGATATCAATGTTGTCGAACAGGGAACGAAATCGAGTTCTATTAGGCCACTGAAGTATAGACACGGTATGATGTACTTGAAGAAAGAGGTTTTATATTTAAATAGAGCGTTTTTCTTTTTCATATATCACCGCGTAACCCAAACCGTCTTGTTTTATGGTACCGTCCATGATCCGAATGAGTTAGGTTTACTCGCTTGATCATTCTGTCGAATATGATTTACGATTAATATGTAGTATTTTTACAAAGAATGAATTTTTCAACCAAGAATTTCATTTAACGCGAGAGATATCGGTTAATTTATGTTTTTTCATGTGAGACCTATTTCGTAATAAAAATTCAGCCGAAATTGCTTCGTTGACTCGTGGGAATAAAAGTACGGTAAAAAATCATTCTGTATTATAATCATCCATAACATACAAGAAAATCAAGCAACCAAAGCCGAAGCTGTACTCGATTCGTATTTCCAATTCGGCGGAATTTTGGATTTACGTTTGTAGTAACGAGCTAATCTGTGGATTCTCGATTCAACCAAAATCAAACGGAATTTCGAATCTTTGTCTTTCCTAGAATTGGAAAAATATCACTTTACCAATGGTCGAATTATATTAAATTGAAATGAAAAATTACAATACCTATTGCGTTCCAAATGTTTACGAATTGCGACGGCTTTCTTGATCAGATGGTATAAATCTTCCGGTAACGCTGGAGCAACACCCATGGATTTCATAATACGAAGAATTTTATTACCAGTTACAAATCGTACTTGGGCTACACCAAGCGAGTCTCGTAAAATGACACCTGAAGAGAATATAAATGAAGATCGATACACCGGAGTAACGTATAATTCAAGAAATTCATACCGATTTGCGACGGTGATAATCCTTTCTTGGCGAATTTCATGATTTGATCTTTTACGTCATCGGCTGGTAGTTTCAACCATGTCGGAACACTACGTCGGTATGGTAGAGCGGATTTGGAAATACCTTTTCTGCGAACGAAATTTCAAAATGGAATATATTAATTGAGAAATTCAAGGGTTATATTTTTGACCGCAATACGTATCCACGGATGATGTAGTGAAATGTTAGATTCCGGTGACGATGTAACCGAGGATTAATCATTGACAAATACGATGAAATTATAAGACATACGTACCCAGGAGCGTGCATACGACCCATCTTGATTAATTATAATACTTTCTCCACAATTACAGCTATAACATTACAAAGCAAACTAATACGAATAGTTTGACGTGACGGCGTGATAAAATACTTGAGTTTTGATAATGAAAAAAAAATCACCATGCTTTGGTTTTACGTTGGCTCAGTGGTAACACTGGTAACGCTGTCGTTTCAAGCGAGCTGCTTCAAGAAACCACTAACGAAAGCCCAAAAATAAAATTTTATTTTTTTTATCAACAAAAATAAGTTATTTTTTTACAAAGGAATGAATACGTTGAATTTTTTTATGATTGAAACGAATAAATTGAGATAAATTCTTGGTCATTGGAGGTATAAATCGTTGTGCTTTGAAATCATCAATATGTTGTTGCATTTGGACACCTTCTGATCAAGTAACTACTTCAGCATTCATGTGATACGTTCGTTCCACTTAAATTTTAAAATCCATTTGTAAAATGGCTGGAATGAGTAATATTAACGATAATGGAATATCAGCTGAATCTTTATTATTCGGAGGCTCGGATAAAGGAGAAGAAGAAGACTTAGCTTTACCGAGAGCTTCGCTGAATAAACTGATCAAAGAGGTGTTACCAGATTTACGAGTAGCGAACGAAGTACGTGATTTGTTATTACAGTGCTGTAGCGAATTCATACATTTAATATCTTCCGAAGCGAATGAAATATGTAAATCTCAACAAAAAAAGACCATGAGTACCGAACACGTTTTACTTGGTAACGTATACGATATCTTTCGCTATGTTTATCTCATGTAACGAAACCATCTCGTTTAAAGCTTTGGAAAAAATGGGTTTCGGAGAATTCAAAGAAGACGTCGAAACGATCGCTAAAACTTGCAAAGAAAAACGTCGCCGTCAAAGTACCAGATTGGAAAATCTAGGTATACCCGAAGAAGAACTTTATCGCCAGCAGCAAGAACTATTCGCTAAGGTAGAATATTTTGCATAGAATAATGATTCACTTTGTCTCAACTTATATTCGTACTTTAGGCACGAGAAGAACAAACTGTACATAATTACGAACAATGGCACGAAATCCAAATGGCCACGATGCGTACAATTGACGAAAACAGTAATGACGATGAAGAAAATTACGATGAAATTTCGGAATAGAGTTTCCTCATCGTGTGCTTCTAGCATGGTATCCTTTCCCTTGTACCAATACCTGACGATGTTTCTAATGCAATTAGTTTTTACGAAGTCACTTCTATTTCCCATGTCGATTCGTATTTTTATTTTACATTTAGCATAAGTTTATTATTTTGTGATGAAGATATTTAAAATATATATTTTTTGATATTATAGTGAATGTTGTAGGACATCAATGGGTTACTTTTTCAAGCCGATTGGTTCTCGAGCAGTGATTGATGAGCGAAGATTCTAATAGTTGATAACGTGTATTATTAGATAATTAATTATTCGTGCGTTGGCAATGGGTAATTAGTTTTTTTGTCAATTTGTATTGTGATTTTGATCAATCGAGGATGAAATTAACGTTTTCCGATTATCACTTTTCTGTATTGTTTTCTCCTTCTATTATTCACACAGCAACTTACCTTTTTCATCTCGATCGTGGTGATTTCGTGAAATAACAAAAATACGCAATATTGGTAAATTTTTCATTTTATTTAAAATAATAACTACGAAAAATATTACAATTTTAAAATTTACGTTTTGTCGATAAGCTCGGGTGATATCATTTGTAAAATGATATTCTCCTCATGAGATATACAAACGTAATATTATTCAAAATTTTCAATTTTATATTTCGCGTATTTACTTAATAATTTATATAATTATTAAAAAAAAATATACATATATAAATTTGTAAAATAAATATGGTAATTTTCACGTTAAACACGAGTACCACGAAGCAAAAATAATGGTATTTAAATTTTCTTTTCCTTTGGAAATCAATTACAAACATACAAACAAGGTTGAAATTTACAATCGTATATTTTAGAATAAATGATTTTCTGTGAAATAAAAAATGAAAAAAAATCAAATATTTGAAAAATTAATAACATATAATGCCAATTTAATTAAGGCACAAAATAACGATTATTGCGAAAACTACACGCATTTCCTTCAGATTAAAATATTGGAAAATATATTTCCCATATTCATCTAGTCGCTGGCTTATATAACTTTCCGTCGTGTTGCGGCTAAATGGGAAATAATTTCCTAATTAAATTCCGCAGATGTTGGAAAAATTCAAAACCAATCGAGTGAAATTCTAAAGTTTCAAATTTTTCGCAACGTTATGAGATCGAAAAATTTGAAATATACGTGCAAGTTCGCCGAAGATGAATAAAAGTCGCGAGTTGATAGAAAACAGCGTTTAAGCGTGGTAGTGAAATACGCGAAGTAAAATCGATTCGAGGGATTGTTTTTTCACCTCTTTTTTCGTCTTTGTTTGACATGTGACTTGTAATTTTCAAGATGGAAATTCATATTTAAAAGTTGAAAGCTCCGTTTTTATTTGGGGTTTGAAATGTAAATTTTAGAGTTCCCTCGTAATTAATGGATTTGCAGTTGCTATATTGCATGTTATGCAGATTGCCTATTTCTATCGTATTAAGGTGAATTCAATTATATTTAACACCCTGTATGTATAATATAAAAACGTTGTGATATAATTTTTTTTTATGTCAACAAATTATTTGAGATTTATACGAAGTTTATTTTTGAAAAAATTTTTAATCCGACAAATATACAAAATGAGATCATTTTTCAACTCTATAAATGGAGCAAGTTCAACTTTTAACTCGAGATTAATTTCCTACGAATCTACGCTTTAGAAAAGAGAAAATTGTGAGTTTTGAAATAAAATTTAAAAAAAGGATGTGAATATGATGCTACCTAGGTAAAAGTGTGACGTAAAATATGAAACAATGAGGTGTAAATATGCATAGAAATTAGATTAAAATATTTTTCGATGAGATATTAAAATATTAATCAAATATGCTCCAAGTGTGATCCTCTTATGAAAGCTAAGAGGCGATAAGTCATTTTGAGCATTGTGTATTTATTTTTTTTATTTATTTAAATGATGTGCTGGTGTTGGAAAGATTTAAAGAAAAATTGTGTAATTATAGGAAAAGCTGTAATATTTTGACTTGAAAAAAAATTGTCCTGGAAGATGCCCTCACTGTTTATAACGTGATTGGGTCTTTTTTCAGTCGTTTTTTCTAAAAAGAGCCATAAATTACTGCAACGAAGTGTTCCTAATTACGAATTTTTTTCAACAGGTTTAATGGTCAAAACGAAGCTGAATTTTTTGTGGGAATTCACAAGACGCGAAGATGAAATTGAAAATGTTTACGAAGCGGCGCGTGTTTTAGAGCTTTCCTTCGCGGTAGCTTTTTCAAAGCTTTGACGATTTTGAAAATCAAATAAATGCATGTAAAAATACTGCGGTGAGACAGTGTACATACTTAAGCGTAAATAAAATAAATATCTATAAATTATAATTTTTCATATCACAAAAATTATCACTAAAATTTGATTGGAAATAAATTACAACTAAATGATTTTTTTTTTCAGATAAGAAAAAAAAAGAAGAAAAGACTTGAAAATGGAGAGAAAAAATAAAGGTAATTACAATTGCGAAGGTGAATTTTTAAGTTTACTTATATCGATGGTTTTAACGTTGAGATTTTCCTTGGGTATTAAATCGAATTTATCGGCTTCGGCGTCCGGCATAATGACGCACATGAAATTCTTACCGGAAGCGCAATCCACCGGATAGATGGTGATAGGGGTAAAGGTATCGGTACCTTCGACGTAGTTGCACAGCTTCTTATACACGTCCGGGAACTGTCTCCGCAAGCTAACGCCGCGCTGACGGAGATGCCTTTGGATATTGGTGAAGCTAACCTGGCGATCTTTCTGCGTACCTTGGCTGCCCGGTAACGAGGTCAGAATCAGGGTTTCCGGATGCTCGGATTCCTTGGCGAGATTACACAGCGACGGATTTCTGGTGGTGAGCGCGGGACTTAGCTTGGTCTTGGCGCATCGCGAGATTATCTGTCGTTCCCATTTGACGGCGCCGCGGGTGGGTACCTCGCTGACGACGTGTATGGCGACGAAGATCACTAGCCTTGTGTCCGGATTGTACGATTTGCATATGCGTAACAGCTCCGAGTACAAATCGTTGCCCATCTCGGTGGGCAGCAGGTTGGTCCATTTGATGTAGATGGCTTCCGGATGGCCAATGGCGCCGTTGGCGAATTGCTCGGCGAGCTGGGGACTATGGAAGTAGAACTTGACGCAGCCTCGGCCGTGCGTCAGGAAGCCGCGTCTGGCCATTGTGGACGCGTGCAACAAGATGTCTTCGTTTTGCTTGATGGTGGATAAAACGCGACGGCAGAGTTCGCCGACGCGCGAATGCAGACATACTTTACGATGACGTTCCCAGTGCTCGCGGCGGCATTCGCGGGAGCAATAGACGTAGTCGCAGTTGTGACATACCTTGAATGACCGCTTCGCCTCTGCCGGTTCCGCCGTCTTGCCGCATTTCGGGTATCGACACTGTACCACCAATTTCAGATTCGATTGAGCCGACCCCATGGGTTTCACCGGGTCCGCGTAGATGTCGTAGGAGATACGACGGTCGTGCGCCGGAAGTCCCTTAGATGCAAGTAACTCGCTGCCTTCGCTTCGACGGCGTTTTATTTCGAATTGCGATTGTGCTCCTGGTTTCCAGTCGGCTTTACCAGTACTAGCTTTCCCTGCGGCAGAAAATACGTCGTTAGGTAGGTACAATGGCGAGGGGAGGGGTCGAGTCGCCCTTTTTATCGATTTTCAAGCTGATATTTGTCAGAAAATCGATATTTTACTGTAGGAATGCCGATGGATGTACGTGTGCGAAAATTTATCCCTCAGGAGGTGCGGTTTTTTCATCAAGGAACTCCCTCCCTCTACCTTCCCCTTTCTCCTACTATTTGATTAATGCGTACAAATTCTTACGGTGTAATGTTCGCTTGTACGAATTTTTTAAAATTATTTTAATTTTGATTTCAGCTTGAAACGTGTTACGTAATTTCATGCCCGAAGTGTGATCCGTGTTTTAAGAAAAGGAAATTTCAATTGAGAGTCCATTTGGGTGGAAATTCAATATCGTGAGATTTATGCGGAATTTAGACGATAAACGTAAATTCGAATATTTATGAATTTGCATTTAATGTAAATTATTATAAAATTGTCAATTTTTTCCAGGTTATTTTGGAAACTGAAAAGACGATTTTATTCCGTTATCTTTCATCAAACTACCACAAAATTGGGACCGTAGCTGTCGCAGATTACGCGATGACCGACATGGTTGGTAAATATGGTTACATAAGTAGGACTGAATGACGTCACAGTCATGCTGAACGCATTTGCAACCGGTTCGATTATTCGTGAATTATCGTAATTAGACGAACATACACGAATTACTCGTAACACGCACACGTACTACGAACCCTCATCAGCATCCCACGAGGAGTAAAATGTCGAGAGTTGCTGGAGTGAAGTGAGGAAGATTGAAAATCACAAGAATCAGCATATCGATCAAATGCATCTGATCGCGGAGCGAAATTCGAAGAAACGAAAAAACTTAAGTGGAGTAAAAAGAAAAATCGACTGTAGAAGAAGAAAAAATAAACTTACAATTTGTTACTCGAGTTGACGTTATCAGCGCGGCTTCTACGGAGGTCCTCCGCGAAACGAATAGGAGAACCGACGATTTCGGATTCCAATGAGGTTTTCGCAGGACTTGGGGTGCGTGAGGCGGTCGACAGGCCCAATAACGAATCCAAAATATCGTCCAAAGTTGCCATGTCGGGGTTTTGTTTAATGGGCTCTTTTAACGGAGTGTTTATTTTATATTCGTCGTAAAAGGTTTTTATTGTCTCGTCTTTAGGACCTATAAAAAAACATAGGTTTTGGTCTGGATTCAGGTCAAAATGTGGGTTCTTTTTGTGACGTGTAACTTACTTAGGTTTCGATTTGGCGAAACGTGAGTAGTGATAGGTGAAAGGCGAAGACGCGGGGGCGACGTGGAAGGGGAGATCGAAAAACAAAGGTGTAAGCGTATTGCGGTAATTTGAGGCTGAAGCAGAGCGAAGCATGCATGAACTTAGCTCCTTGCGGACCTGCGATTCCCTATTGGTAGTTACCGGCGATGTTTTATATCGAGGGAATTCCTCGTGTTTCGTCGTCGCCTTCATACGGTGGTTGATTGCCGAAATAATTACGTGATGGCAACAGTAAGCGAGAAAGCTTTAGGAATGTCGAACAGTACGTTTAAAAAAAAAGCGTATAAAAATGGAATATTGTAATATGAGAATAAAATGCGTAACAGATGCATCTGATATGAGCTGATTCGTTATGTATACTTTTGGAAATTCCAGCGCATAGGCGTTCCATATTGTATGATCGAAAGGAAATAAGTAGTATCTTTGTCCGAATGATTACTTACTTCGACATGCTATGGTTATAGTTACATTCAATCAATACATACGTGAATTATACAGATACTGATTTAGATAACAATTTACTCGTCTCAAAGCTACTAATTTTACTGATAGGATTTTTTTATCCGAGGGTAGGGTTAGTTCATGCATGGAACATGCTTCAAGTTAAGCTATACACTAGATTCGATAATTCTCACGTAATATTTTCGTATAAAGATGAACTCTGCTCTATTTATAAATTTATTTGCATTTCAGAGTAATTACGAACGGAACAGCGGAGGAAATGAGATCAGTCATACGCATGTATTGAAACTGGATGGAATTTCGAAGCAGCGAAGTCATAAGTAACCGAGGAATTGAACTACGTTTGAAGAAATTTTTGCCAGTGTTATTTTAATAATTTGAAATTAAGTTATTATAAAAACTTGGAAACGCCAATTATTGTAATTTGTGATAGAATATAAATAATTTTAATTGATGCAAAGATTTTAAAAAAATGATCATATTTTATAGAGTAAATGAAATAGCTACGGGTTTATATGCACTGTTAAAAATATGATATAATTTTTACGAAATTAAAAAAGAAACGGTTCAGCGAGTACATGGTAATTCTTGTCGACGATTCAACACACGATTGCACCATTTACAGCCGATGAAATTGGTACGATCTTGAAGACGAGTATAATGAAACTGCTAATCGCTGCAATTGTATTATTTCAAGCTATGCGAAAACAATAGAAAAATTACGGATGTAATGTTGCATCGGCACAAAATAATCGAATTTTTGCAAATCCTTAGCTTTTAATTTGACAACCATGTGCTGCCATTTTGTAAGCGGAGAACGTTCAGATTTAGATTTGAATTTCATTTATTTTGGGTTCCAGAGGGCCGATTGAGGTGAGTGAGGTGTCGAATATTAGGTTATCGGACCTGAGGAATCTATTGCGACCATCGGCTTCCCTCTATCTGGTACTGTGTGTTCAGTCGAATTTCAATCTCGAAATTTTCTCAGCGATGGTATGTTTTTGATGCGA
>QBDW01003005.1:0-18353 GCA_003261595.1 Maconellicoccus hirsutus | reverse complement strand
CTTTTAATATCATTGATACACTGCTAAAAAGAGGAAAAAATTCTGAAAATTCGAGATTTACAAAAAATTTGAGTTTCTGACTTAAATTCGAAGTAATTGTAATAAGAAGTTACAAAACGTTGAAAAAAGCTGAAAATCAGTGAAAAGAAATGAGCTTTACAACCTTGAAAATGGTCAAAATGTAATTGCTTTTATAGCAAAAAATGAGAAATTTAATTTTCTTCAAATTATAAGAGATGAAAAATTTTCTAAAGTTCTCTCGTTTTCGGGTAAAAATTTAAAAACTAAGATTCCCCCACATATCACAGTTCAAGCGTTTCATCATAGCATCACCAGATGTCAGCCACTGAATTTCATTGCCAATTGATTTTAATTGTGTAAAATGGAAACTTATCAAAAACGTTGCTTCATTATCTGCGGGGAGTTTTATTTCTGAAGTATTTTTTGCAAAAAGTGATCTAAAATAATGTGGTGTGGCACTAATTGTGAAGGCGTTTTGCTTCAAGTGCTCCCCTTCATCGCTCCAGTTGCACTTTTTTGCTTTAACATTGGGGAAGAGGGTATTTGGAAACCGTAGAGAAGAAAAATCACGCTTCTGTAAGGAAGCAATCTCGTATAAATACTTATACACTTATGCGTAATGCCAATGTCCTTGCACCAATTGCTCACACCCAGCTCCAAAATTCGCCGCATTTCGATTTAAATAGTAATCGGAGCGATTTTATTTACACGGTTGACGGCGAATAACGACGCGTGATCGTGGCTTTTGTAAAAGGACGCGTACGTGAGTCGGAAAATACGTTACAGATTAAGCGTGTCTCCTATTCGAAAACGTATTCCCTTATGGTGTACGTCTGGATGAAACAAGTCTGTATAATTTTCCACCGACAAAGGAGGAATCCGCCATAAAAGGCAATTAAGATATCCGTTTAAGCGGCCAAATGTGTCTGCTCGGAGGAAGGAGATAGTTGGAAAAAAAGATTCGCCGACATCGAGGTAATTTCTGGCGTGATTTTCAACTTGGTGATCGTAAATCAACATCCCTTTTCATTGCGGTAATTCTAAAGCGGGCTAAAAATACGCGTCCGTGGGTTTTCTTTTTTAGAAGATCCACAATTAGGAAAAAACTCGTAAATAGGTTACCTTTGGTACTTGACGGAAAAAACAAAGGTTGCTTTTTCGCATGTAAGGTTTCCTTTTCATGAAGTCTCCGTAGCGAAGTCTATGTAATTTAGTGCGGACGTGGACAACGTGCGGCAAATGCTCGCGGGTACTCGAACGTTGGGAATATATTTTGCCACGAGCCAAATGGATATGAATTATTTAAATTTCTCTTTATCTGGTCAGCCGGCTAGCTGAAACAATATGCGTAGCTGGTATGGAAAAACGGAAATCCGAGCCAATTAGAGCTCGACCGATGAATAATGAAAGTTGTTACATTTACATCAGAAATTATCTATACAGGTAGTAATAAATTTCGCCTAAACCTGTACCAAGGCTTATCGGACAAATAAGCTATAAAATCGAGTAATACAAACTCATACATCAATCGAGAAATTTTCTACGCCTTAGATCCCTTTTTTTTTCGAAGTACCACGGACGCCTTCGGGGCCCGAAAATGCTTTGCGTATCAAAAATTTAATATAGCTAAACCAGTTAACGCAGAGGCGATAATTTAAACGACATTAGGTTAATCGTGATAAAAGATTTATACGGCAGATTGCGTTGATTTATCTAGCAAATATTAACAAAATGTCGTGCATTATTGTGCATTTAAAACGCAATTTCATGTTATTCGTTATCTGTACACAATATTTCTTTCTAACTGCTACTCCCTATTAAAATACAGTAGCTAGGTAGTATTTTTTAACAAATGAAACCGCGCTAATAAATCTTCCCGGCAACTGGTTTAGTATATAGTCGACTGTGTAGTATCCGCGTAATACTGATCTCGCAACCGATTTATCGGCGTATTTATCGTTGTCGCTGTACCAGCGAAATAATTTATCAACCGAGTATTTTCTTGAAAAAAAGACTTCGGAGACGCGGATAAATTTCTTTATTAAAAAATGAACGCTATAAAATATCCGATAATGTAGCCTTATCCGGATACCGTCGCGGTCGTGAATCTTGTTCGTACCAAAGCCATAGAGAGTTTTTCTGCTACGTGAAAAAATGTATCGAATAGAGCCTGCGTATACTTTTATCCAAATTGATTTATCTATATTCATGGTGAGATAAAACCTTTAGAGCGTTTCTTCAATGTGCAGACAATGTGGTAACTCAAAGTCGAACTTCGAATTGGTCATGTAGTGCGATTCGAGGCGTTCTCGTATCTTTGTTGTACGTAAATTGGTGGGTCGGGAAAATTCTTCATAGCGAATTCTAGAAAGAAGCATTAACGTTTGTATTTGTCAACTTTTCCCAAACTTCGTTGAATCTTTTTGCGATGATATTGAACTGATCAGTCATATCTAAAATGTCAATATTTTTTAACAAAATTACGTAGAGTTCAGTTTTTCATTTCTAACTTGATGAAAACTGATTTTACGACAAAAATCTCTATTCAAAATTGAAGTCCACTAAATTTTATATAAATTTCGTATTAAAAAAACTTTGATGGGTCACTTAGTTCTCATCGTACAGCGTCGCAAAGTAAAAGGTGGATTTTGAGTTGAAAACGAAAAATCACGTGTTACGTGACCAAGTCGTAAAATCATTAAAAACCGATTATTTTCTCATTTAATTAATTTTTATCAAGTTGGAAACGAAAAACTGCACTCCAGTTAATTTGGTTAAAAACTCGTTGAAGACTCACCCACTTTGCCGCACTGTATCTCAAAAACTAAGCAAGCTGTCTTAATTTTTGTTTAGTGAGTTTGTAGAGAATTTTGTCTACTTTAATTTCATTTCTAACTAACTTCAACGAAAAAACAGTTTTCCCATAGTTAGAAGCAAAAAAGTAAATTTATGCGAATTTTACCAAAAATTCACGAAAAAAGCTCCTTTTTCAATCGCACATATCTCGGAATGTAAGCCAGTTACACCAAATCTTGATATATGCATTTTGTAGAGAATTTAGTGGGTTTCAATTTCGAACTGAACTGTTTTTTTGATAAAACCAGTTTTCGCAAAGATATTAGCAAACAACTGATTTTGGGGGGTTGAGATCCACAAAAGAGGGGATTAACAAACGTCGCATTTGTTCCGGAATGAAGTATGTTGTAAAGGGTATTGAATACTAGGTATATACTAAATTTCAACTTATCATCTCATTTTGCAAGATCGAGGCAATTTTCCGGCTAAATTGACCAGACTATTAGGCGGTTCCCTCGAAACCACTTAATTTTTTGAACACGACATCGCGCATGGTTTTTATTTTAGTTTAGTAGAAAAGAAAATTTCTGACGAGATTTTTTTTGACATTTTGACATCTCCAGTTCGGTCTTTTGTAATTTCGCCAGGTTTTATTTTTCTATATTTACCATTGTTAATTTATTTACACTAATAGTTACGCTTTTTTAGGTAATATGGAATTTTCATTCGCTCTATGGAACTCATCATCAACTCAGGAACTCGGAACATGCGCATAAGGAATCAAGAAACGCGTTCTGGTTTCCCTAGCGCGCGTTAAACACGCACTACCACACTCTCATGCTGTGTGTGTGTTGCGTAGTTACCATAGCAACGCGCGTAACTAAGGAAGCCGGAACAGTATCTGTTGTTTGCTTCCCTACGCGAATATTCTGAATATGAACTTCTGAGTTGCCGATTTTGTTGAACTAAAAAGTGAAAATTTTTGTTATCGTTCATGTATAGTACTGTATTGCGTAATTATTACTACATTAGGTGAGTTCTTTCGCGAGGAAATTTATTGTGTCGTTAATTCCTTATCGCGTCCTTTTTTTTAGAAGATGGTCAGTTCAGGGTGTAATACGACAAAGTGTCCGATATTTTTGATATAGTATTTCTGAAAAAAATTATCGTACTACGTTGACGTCAGCGTTTGCCAAAAATCAAAATTTGCGCATAATTAAAGTCACTGTTGGGTGACAAGAATGTTACGATGATTTCGTAATTTATAACCATTTTTGAATTGTGATGTAATAGCGTTGTCTTGTTGGTAATTTTAATTGTGACATAATAGAGTTGTAATTTATTATCGCCCTTGCATCGTATTGCGACATCATCACCTGCGAAAAATTTCCAAAATAATGCTCGAATATGGAACCAGAGCTACGGAATTTTCTATGTTTATTTAAAACCGTCGAAACTCGGCCGAAAACCAGAGAAAAAAGGCTCTTCGATATGTAACGAATTTTCTAAATTCTCGCATAGACGCATTAATTATTCGACATGGGGAAATTTCGCCGGGTTTCGCATAAAGGTATGAAATTTATCACGGCGACCTTCTAATAAAGCATCGACTTTCACCCATGTTGGTATTTTTTTTTTCAGGTTGATAATCGCGCTCGACGGCGTAACGGATAATTAATTTAAAATATCGATTGGGCAACCCTATAAGAAAACTAATTAATCACACTTAAAAAGTAGTATATACGCTTAGGGAAAAAGGGCTTTAAAGTTTCGGTGAGGGTTTTATTCGGCGTAACGGAATCACTGATCCCAATCACGTTAAAATTTCCAAACGTTATAGACGCGGTGAAACCGCCTCGAAGGAGGAAGCAGATTTGGCAGCGTTGTTATCCGACGGCGAAATCGCGCCCATTTCATAATATTATTTATATCTTTAACTCACGTACTGCCTTAAAACAAATTACCAACACTTTAACCCAATAATAAAATAAATAAATCACCGTTAATTATAAGCTGTTGTTAGATTAACTCGGCTCGCATTAGATAGTGGCGTTTTAATGAACGCGTCTGTTACCATCGTCGGTTTGATTATGATAAATGGAAGGCCGAAACGCGAACTTACCAACTTCGAGCCTACTGCGCATTAAGGAGAAAAGAAAAAATACAAGAAATTAACGCCGTAGCCTGACCGCGCGTCCTGTGAAATGAAAACCATAAACATGAGCTGTATCAAAAGCACAGATACAAAGGGGCTCGTACGGACAACTTCGGCGTTCAGATGTAAATCAAAAGGAGCGTTTACGATTTTAATTAATTTTCAATCGAATTTTTCATCGGTTTTAAAAAACCAATTACACAGTATTTTTTAACTATTTTCTCTCAGCTTGTTTAGTTCAACCCGCATTCGAGTAATAAAATTATGTATAATTCTACATCGATTAGCGGATTTCCCTTTTAAGATTTTTTTCGAAATTATTCGGCAGAAGGTTCGATGGGATATCCTTGTCTCGTTTTTCTCAATTTATTTTTTTTTAAAGCTGGAAGGTGGACTCCTCATTTTTTTTTAATTTTCTCAAAAAAAAACATAGGAGGGAGGACTTCTCTCATTTTCTCTATAAAAAAGCATGGGAGGGAAGACTCCTCTCACTTTTTTTTTCAATCTCGTTTTAAAAAAGCTCGGGGTTGGCACTGTTTTTTTTTTGGAGGAAATTACAAAAAATGAAAAGGGTTTACAATTTGTATTTTTTGTAGAAAGTTGAAGGAGTTCACACTGCATTATTTGGAAATCAAATGAAATGAGGAGCCAAAACTTTGCTTTTCTTGGAGAAAATTGAAAAGGAAATTAGGGGAGTATTTACAGGAAAAAATCGAGGAACACTAGAAGAGTTCATAATAACTTGCAAAACGAATTTCACCCTCCCCCCACCTGTCTCAATAGCTTTAGAGGACTTCAAACTTGGCGCAGCTCGATGAGTAATTTTTCCACGCTTCACGCGTTATAAATTCGACTAAAAAAGCCCGCGATCATTTGTCGTCGCGGTTTTAATAACGTTCGCGACGAGACCGGATATCGAGAGCTTGATAAAAAAGCCTCGAAATGTAGGCAATCCGAGCCCTAGTCAATTTATCATTGTTGCTCATCAATAGGTGAGCTCGGTAAAGACCAGCCATTAAATAGTTGCCGAGTCACACCGGTACGATTTATTTAAAGAGCACAGAAGCCCAAACACATGACGTCTAGATAACGATATTACTTAAGCGGAGCCTAGATGGACTTTGAGAACGTAGGCCATCTGCTGCAAAAGGCGCGCCCTTTAATAAAGAAGCCCATTCATGCGAATACATTAATCTTATACGTAGAATTAGCGGTAATCAACGCCAAATTTACGGCGAGAGATTTTTTTTACGAATACGTGTCGTCGATTCCGTGTAAATTCGCGTACGCCCGGCGAAGGGTGCGAAAGGGCTCGATACCACGCCTGTTTATATATCGTTTAAAATATTCGCGAAATAAATGACATTTATACGTTCGTGTATATCTGATGTATACGCGAAGGCGAAGTTGTATGGGGGGAAAAAAAGCAGAGAAAAATTCTGTAATTTCGTTCTGTCATCAACAAGAAAGAAATTCATTATTGACACCAAACAGCCTCTCATTTGTATTCGAAACGTTATTTACAATATACCAGGCTGTCAGAAATGTCAAGTATCAACTCCAAATTTTATAACAGCTTTGCCAGAGAAAACTCGACAGGATGGAAAACTCACGTGTCAGAGCTGTCGGTTCGTTTATATACTATTCAACTGCTTTCAGAAAGTCTCTCGTAAAGGATTACGCAACGCGCACCCAAAAGTCGACGTTCATATTTTATGTAATAGCGTAATTTATACTATACAATGCTCATTATTTTTGATAATTTGCGCATTTAATGTATTTTTTGATTCGACGTCGATATTTATACATGTAAACGTGAAACTTTAAAATAGAAATGCCTTTAACAACGTTGCTCGTTAAAAATTATACAATTTTACAAGCTTCGTGTATTTGAAAATATTACGCGATAATTGATTTAGCGTTTTTTTTTTGCCTTCTTCTCGCTGCTACGTTGTTATGGGCGTTTGTAACATATTCGACGAGTTTTTAAAGCTTTATGGTGCTTTTGTTGACTGGTGAAAACGTGCACGTTGCTCTTTGATGTTTAACCCTCGTTTTCGACGTACGCTCGCGAGTTTATATAATAAAGCGTTATTCGAGTGGGCGATTAACTGCTAATAATGTCGTCGTATCATCGTAAAATGAATATTAACAGTGAAGGTATCAGCGTGTCTTGATTTAGAGGTGACTCGGCTTCGGGGTGTCTAGATCGATATCGCGTTTCTTAGAAGCAAAATGGAGAAGTTTCGTCGAAAAATTTTTTCACAAGAATTAATAAGACGCGGAATTTAATTTATTATACTTTTGTATTGTTATCGTTTCCGTAGAAATGCGTCGTTAATCGCAATAACGACGTAAATGTGAAAAACGCGAGTGTTTCGAGAATTACATTCTTTTTTTATGTATACAGATGCAGCCAATAAGAAACTGAGAAGTATTTATACCAGAAGAAAATGTAGTAAATTTAATTCCTCGTAACTTTAATTATTTGCATTTTATCGAAAAAATGTACCGTTGTTGGAATAAACGACTGAATAACTAAGCGAAATATAAACTTCTTCAGCGAGTTTAGCTCTTCATGAATATATTGTCGATAAAAAGTCGCTAAAAGGAAATGTTGGTGAAATTCTTGTGTGAAATTTAATTTCCTTTAATTTTAGTCATTATCATTTTTTCACCAAGATGTATCGTTGTGGCGGAAAATGAAGGGGAAAATATAATACATTGAATTTCGAGTACATTTAAAAGATAAAGTTTTGCGGTTTACATTTTTCCAGAAACAGTTTCTGCCAAAGTGAAACTTTTCCGCATCTTTTTGTTTGGAGGAACGAAGCGTGGATATTTATAATTTACTCATTTATTAATTACTGAGGTAGAAATTTGTTATGACCTTGAAGTGAAATTAATTTCCCTTTTTTTACCACTTTTTCATGACAGTGAAAGATTTTTGAGAAAAAAGTAGCTACAGTGAGAAAAAGTAACATCTCAGTTGTTGTTTTTGAAGAATGCCTTGCACACAGAAATCATCAAGTGAAAATCTTTGCTGTGACCTTGAAGAAAATTCAATTTTCTTCAATTTTTATTACAATTTTTTTAGGACGATTCACGGTTTTGAAAAAAAGAAAGGAAAAATAAAGAAAAGTTCTCACTTTTTTGTTTTATATTCAATGAATGTACTATGGATACAAAAATGATAAAAGTGAAACCCCTTTATATGACCTTGAAGGAAATTAATTTTTCTTCAATTTTTGTCATTGTAATTTTTTATGACGTAATTTTGAAAAAAAAGTAAGGAAAATGAAAAAAAAAGTTTTCTTTCTCCAGTTTTACTATTTCAAAGACAGGTTGTTAGCAAAAGTGATCAATGTGAAAATTTCTTCTGTGACCTTGAAAGAAAAATCGATTTAAAAAAATTTTTTCATCGCATTTTTTCTGACGATTCATACATTTGAGCAAAAATTGAAAGGAAAGTGAGGGAAAAAAGTTCCTATTTTCAAGTTTCTCAAGTATTTAAGGAACACTGTACAAAGAAGTGATTAAGGTGAAAGTCCTTGCAGTGACCTTGTAAAAAATTCGGTATTATTGGCAATGAAACGATACACAGAGCGCGCCGCAACGAAATGTTGAAAATGGGATATCATGAACTATAATATGTGAGAAAATTTTAGTTTTTAAATTTTTACTCGAGAATGAGAAGGTTTTAGGAAACTTTTCACATTTTATGATTTGAAGAAAATTAAATTTCCTATTTTTTGATATAAAAACATTTACGTTTTGACCATTTTCAAGGTTGTAAAGCTCATTTCTCCTCACTGATTTTCATCTTTTTTCAACGTTTGGCAACTTTGCATTGAAATTACCTCGAATTTAAGTCAGTAACTCAAATTTTTTGTAAATCTCGAATTTTTAAGATTTTTTTCTTTTTTTTAACGATTTAACAACGATATTCGTTGGTGAATTTTTCATTAAAATATTCACTGTTATGTCAGTCTGTCGGCATTTCTTTTAATATCATTGATACACTGCTAAAAAGAGGAAAAAATTCTGAAAATTCGAGATTTACAAAAAATTTGAGTTTCTGACTTAAATTCGAAGTAATTGTAATAAGAAGTTACAAAACGTTGAAAAAAGCTGAAAATCAGTGAAAAGAAATGAGCTTTACAACCTTGAAAATGGTCAAAATGTAATTGCTTTTATAGCAAAAAATGAGAAATTTAATTTTCTTCAAATTATAAGAGATGAAAAATTTTCTAAAGACCTCTCGTTTTCGAGTGAAATTTTAAAAATTACAAGTTCCCCACATAGTACAATTTTAGAATCCCTTTTTCAAGTGTTTCGTCACAGCGCCACCAGATGTCAGCCACTTTGAATTTCGCTGCCAATACCGTACAAGTGATTTTTGAAAAAATTGACGGGAAAATTATGAAGGAAAGACTTTTGGTATTTAAGTTGATTAATATGAACATTTTTTGCTGTAATTTTATGGAAAATTTGGTTTCCTTGTATTAGTTTTTTTTTTTTGAAAAAATTGTTGGAAAAGCAAATGATCGCAGGTTATTGCTGGAAAATTGTAATTTTTGGAAAAATACGCTGCCCAGGAGAATCTTTATTGACCAAATTCTCTTATTATTGAAATAGAAAATTTAATTTTTCACTGTTTCAGTAATTAAACGCAATAGATAAATATAAGAGACGATTTGTGCTTGATATGAAACCTTTAGTTTTTTGTTGAAGTTTCCTCAACGGAGGTTGATGAAAAAAAAATGTTCAAATAAATCTTACAAGAAAACTTTTCGTACACATTTTCGGTTATTACGAGTTTCTGTTAAAATGCATTTTTATTGAGTAAACATTTGATTGTAAAATATTTCTCTATGAAATCGTTTAAAAGCGAAGGAATCGGAAATTAATTAATGTGAAATTGAATTTCTGACAATTGTTGTCATAACAAATTTGTTCGGCTCGTTAACAGCGCAAAAAACACCGATTCCTTCGACTTGACCAATACACCGGATGAAAAATTGGCGTCGATTTTCAAACGGCGATAGCTTTTCTGTATAAAAATGAGCATAAGTATTCGAGTGGCAGTTAAAAAAGCCGGCATAATTTTTAAATTCGATTTGATAAATTTGTCCAGTCCTAAAGTACCATGTAAAGTGTTCCGGTATTAGGGTTTACTCGGTTGTAAAACGTTGCAACGCGAGAGGAAGGTAGGATGGTATCTTGTTGATGAAAAATTAATGGGATTTTTTTTCCAAATAATGTCCGACAAATTGTACTCGAGCCGGAGCCATTCTTCGTGTCACTCGAACCAGTTTTAAAAATTGGTAATGCGGTATTACACTGGTGAAAAATTAACCGCTTATGACAGCAAACAAAACGCGGCGTTTGTATTAGGCCGGATTTAAATCATTATCGTACGTGCTATTTTTATCGGCTTTTACTGTGTATACTTTACCGAATTATAATTGAAAAATATACCTCGAAGGTAACCGGCCATCAGATTAATCGGTATTAACGCGTAGTCATGAGAGCGTGACTATCCATTTTCACCTGGACTAGCCAAAAGCATTCGATATAGTCTTAATGTTGTTAACGTTAGTCGTTTTATAATTAGAACCCTTCTCCTTATTTATTATCATTACAATGAAGTGTTATTAATTTTCTTATGTTTACTGACGGGACTTTGAACCGGCTACCTCATTAATTATGCTGCGAGGCGAAGTGAAAAAAAGAGAATTGCAAAAAACTCATTTGTAACTAGGTTCCGCTTGTGTCACAAAAAAACAACGATATTTTTTCCGAAGGCAATTCGGAGGCCAAAACCTCTCAATACGCGTAATAACTATAAAGCGTATAATTAAATTATCATTACGGTTATTTATCATTTTAAATGCGATTGTCGTTATTAAATCGTTTAGTTATTTAAACTCGTTCAAAGGGGACTTGCCGAATAAACGACGCGGAAAAATCAAGAAACGAAACTCCGCCCGACGATAAGAAACTCGCAATTAAAAAAACCCATCGAACCCGAAAGGTGTTAATTTTATTGAAAAAGAACGTCATTAAGCGTTCGAGTATTAATCTTTTAATGCACTTTACACTTTATCGATGCCAAAAGTTACCATTTCGGTTGTGGTTTTTTTTTCTACGAATGAAAAAACAAAAACAACGTAGATGTCGAAACGAATTCCCATTTTGAGGCGCGTCGTTCGAATTTTAATTTCACTTTAAAAGATCACATCTCGCGTTATTAATTTCTGTCGCGTATACGTTGTTGCTGGATTTTTCATAACGTCGATGTTTTCCACCTGACAAGGTATTTCCTTTGTTTCGAGTTTCGAAAATTCCCTACGTCGTGTTTTGACGCGAGCCTCAATAACTGATTTCTACGCGACGAGATCTCTTTCGGAGAATATTAATTTTCGTTGCGAAAGCGGCGAAAAGACAAATGTTACTAATCAGCGAAGATTTTCTAATATTTCATTGTCATTTATTCGAGCGTGTTTCGAAAAATGTACAGCGAAAGGTTGATGAGGAAATTCACGAGGAGAGTAAAAAATAAAGCTGAAGTTTGCAAAAAGCAAACATCAAGGAGCGTAAAGAGACTAATTTCTTAAAATTTGGAAAAACTGCGGAATAAATGAAAATTATTACAAAAAAAATAATAAAACATAAAAAACAAAAAATTATTAAAAAATACAAAAAAAAAGCTTTGCAGCGCTGTTGCGAAGCTTTTCAAGCCGGGATTTTCACGAACTTAGTACTACAATACCACCGCAAAGAACATCACTAACATTTTTTTAATTATTCTACATGAAACAAGATTGAAAATCGCTAAAAGAGACCCAAAAATCATTTTTTTGAGGCTAAAAAGGGGTGGGGAGAGGTGAAAGGTCGACATCCCCAAAAAGCACCCACTACATGCACATGCCAAAGCACGACTTTCTAGGTCAATTTGGAAGGGATCCAGCCATAACACAAAATTAAAAACTTAAAAATGACCCGAGATCATGTTTTTTGAGATTGAAAAGAGGTGGGGGGTGAAGGGTCGATACCCTCAAAAGGCAATATTCTGGTACCCACTAGATGTACATACCGAAGCACGACCTCCTAAGTAAATTTGGGGGGGGGGCTGCACCCATGACATAATATTGTTCAAGGTCAAATAATGGGGGGCCTCTCCTCCTAAATGGTGTAGGACGCTGATTTTTGGGTATGTTATACGTATTTTGATTCTCTATCAATTGGTTTATGTTTTAGCCGTTTTTACTTTTTTTTACCCCTCCCCCACCCATTTGAAAAAATTGACTTATCCGAATTTTGATCCAAGGTCATCCCTACTTTGGCCACCAAATGGACTCGCCAAAAGAACCTTATTACTCTAATTTGAACTTTTTTTGTTGAAATTGACTCATAAAACACTAGTCAGCTGAACCAATAATAAACCGCTAGGAGTCAGAAATTGAGAAGTTGTATTTTGATTTAAGAATTGCTGGTAAATTTCGAAAATTTTTCGACCATTTGTCTGATTACTCTGGTCGACGTTCCGTTACTACCTCCACGTTACTTTCAATTACCACCAGATATCAGACACTTTGCTTGACAGTCCCAATTGTTTATTTTCGCCGCTGAATGCGACGTTTTTAACTGAACGACCGTATCTAATGCTCCTCAATAAATCATCAAACTTTCTATTGTATTTTCCAATGCCTCCTTTTGTTTGGTGATATGACCACTTATAGTCATCCTGACTTGTCACCATGTCATGTTCCCAATGCAGTAGTCATGAGTGACAATCTTGATATTTTTATGTCATCGTAACATGTCATAGATGTCATATCGTTATTACGATAATAATGGCTTGTCATCATATCATGTCATTAGACGGTCGCTTGTCACTCATGACCATGACTTATCATCATAACAATGACGTGTCATCAGTGGCATGTTGTAACGACATGAGAATACCAAGATTGTCATTCATGATTACGACATATCACCGTGACAATAACTTGTCATCTATGACATGTTATGATGGCATGAAAGTATCAAAATTTCGTCACGCTTCTTTGTAGCGTTCCGATTTCGTGACGATTTTCCAGTTTGTGTCACAGCCAAGACATAAAAATGTTTAAAATTATACAGTTTGAAAATTTGTCTCATTTGTAGAAGTTGCACAGCTCCAAAAGTCCTTGAAATAATCTCTATTTAGAATCAAATTGAGAAGACTGAAGTATTCTGAAAACGATCAAAAGCAAAGAATGAAATTCTCACAACGCACCGAATCTACTCGGCAAGTTTCATTGCACGGATTTAAATACCGCAAAGAATTCCCTAAAGCCTGATTATCCCTTCATTAAGGACCACTGTTGCGTTAAATATCTCCGATGGTCGAGTTTTTATACAAATTAGCCCGAAGCAAGACACGCCTCGGTTGTCAAATAATAAACACACCTAGGAAAGTATTACAGGGTGAAAACCTAACAGATGTTAATTACGACGCGCAAAAAAGGAAACAAGATAAAATGTTTCTTCATCTCACCTCTTTATTACAAATTAATTACGTTAAACGAAAGCGGGCATTAAAAAATAAAAAATGAAGCGGGAGAAAAAAAAAAGAGGGAAATGTAAAAAAAATAAAATAAAGGAACACGCAGTCGTAAAAATATTATTAATACGTTACAATGTTTTCATAAATTCAGTTATCGTCTAAATAATTCCGGAGACTGAAATTACTCTCGTCAGCATGATAATAAAGAGAGTACAATATTAAATTTTCCGAGCGTATTCCACAAATGTGTGTTTCGTTTCGAAACACAAAATGACGTCTAGAGATTTTAGCTTAAATGGTATAGCTTTAAAGCCTTTAAGTTGAGTTTTCCCACCTTGGAACTTAATCTTTACCCGCTGCGAGCAGATACGTTGTGCGGCAACTGTAACGCGTTTTAATGGTTTTACTGGTGAGAATGTGCTACGGGATTACCAGAATTATTAAAGGGAAAACCTTACTTTTGGTCTTAGGTGGTAATCATCAAATAAGCCAGATGAAACTTTGAACTAACGGCACGTTTAAATGAGCTACATAAAAGTTAATTTCTACCAACTTAAAGACCATTTACATAAATGTTACAAAAGAATTAATCGGTCGTGTTTTATCCGTTCTATTACATTAAAGGCTTGATTTAATTTCAGATTACAACTTCGCCTTCAAATGACCGAATTATTTTAATGGCATTTTACAATTTTTACCGGCGCGAAAATTTTACGCCGAAATGTCGTAATTTCCAAAATGAAACCATACCTTTTTGCGCGATGATCCCGAAAGGTTTGATATTAGCTGACCCTACGGTGGACTTTTTTACGTTGGAAATTTTATCAACTATTAAATATACAATGTGTTCCAAAAATCGTTCGACCGAAATATCAGCGTGTTCGATGCTCGGATGGGTTCATTTTGAAGCGTTCGTTCCGGTGTTGTTGGCTTTAAAAGTGTTGAGGCGTATTTTGTGGATATGTTGAATCATGAAAAAAACAGTATTTGTGATTTCACGAAGCGGCCAATTTACCTGAAAAGTGATATAGTTGGGGTAATTTTGTTGATTTAATCGTATTTTTTTTCTACAGAGTGTATGGAACCTTCGGTGATAAATTTTGATGAAATTTACATAGGATGTTTTTGAAAGCCAAATTTGAATTGTATCGAAAAGATTAGTGATAAAATTTGTCTATCTTCGATGTCAAATGTGCTATTTGGTTTGTAAATCGTCCGATTTTTTTTTCTTTGGTGATATTGAAGGTTTACATTGGCTGTAATAAGTTAAATATTTGGTTTAGATGAAATTAGTATACGGCCTTTTTAAAAGCATAAAAAATGCTATCACAAAGGTTAGAACTTTATTTGCTTATCATCGATTAAGAGCTTAGAAATCTTCTACGTTGTTCTTTATGTTGCTAAAGATATACAGTTTTAGAATTTCTGTAGCTCAAAGAATGGCTTTTGGAGAAATTTGTATAGAACCTTTTCCAAAGCTCGTCAAATTCACTATCAAAAAGTTCATCTGACAGATTTGCATATTTTCAATATTGAAGGTGTTATCGCGCTGGAAAATCATCTCTCAATATTTGTTGTTGTGGCTCTAAAGATACCGCAGGTTTAGAATTACTGTAACTCAAAGAATGACTTTTGGAGAAATTTGTATAGAACCTTTTTTAAAGCTCATCAAATTCACTATCAAAAAGTTCATCTGACAGATTTGCATATTTTCAATATTGAAGGTGTTATCGCGCTGGAAAATCATCTCTCAATATTTGTTGTTGTGGCTCTAAAGATACCGCAGGTTTAGAATTACTGTAACTCAAAGAATGACTCTTGGAGAAATTTGTATAGAACCTTTTCCAAAGCTCATCAAATTCACTATCAAAAAGTTCATCTGACAGATTTGCATATTTTCAATATTGAAGGTGTTATCGCGCTGGAAAATCATCTCCCAATATTTGTTGTTGTTGCTCTGAAGATACCATAGGTTTAGAATTGCTGTAACTCAAAGAATGACTTTTGGAGAAATTTGTATAGAACCTTTTCCAAAGCTCGTTAAATTTGCCATCAGAAAGTTTATTCAGTAGAATTGCCTATTTTCAATATTGAAAGGGTAATCGCTTGGAAATTTTCAACATTTTCAGTCGTGACGCTGAGAGTATCGCAGATTTAGAATTGTTGTAACATCTTAAATAAAGGCTGTAGGCAAACTACCGTGCAACCGGTTTTTCATGCCCCCCCCTCCTCCACGAAAAATAAATTTTATTTTGATTTTATTGTAAAAATGGCAGCAATGGCTTAGACAGTGTTGAATCGGACTCATTGAATGATGTACGATGTAAAATTACTTAAGGTATTGCTATCATTTTCGCGATGGAACCAAAAAAGTAATTTATTTTGCTGGTGGAGAGGGCACAAATAATCGGTCACCTCACCTGGTACTTATATCTATTCTTATATTATTTGGTAGTGTGTATATTAAGTACCCATTTGTCAAGTAAGCTTATCAACTCGATAGTAACTTCGGGTATCGATTTTGTGAATATATTTTAGTCAAAAAACTCAAACCTCCGAGAGAAAATTTCGCCACGTAGTGTTTTTCGAGTCACGTTCATAACGTTGATTAGAATTCGTTAAAACTATGGTTGACGCAAGTATATTGTTAGAGCTTAGGAGTGGAGTAATTATAAATTAATTCCTTATCTACGAGTTTATTACGGTAACAAATCGCCGTGTATATGAAAGATATAACGCGAAGTTGGACAAGGAAAAAAAAATTAAAACCATAAAAGCTGTCAACATTTCAACAAATACTTCAGATAGACCGACAGCGATGATAATTGCAAATATAAAGGATCCATTAATGGCCTATACAACTGTCACGCCGGATAGCATAATCTTTGGCAGCAATTTAGAGTTAGCGCGAGTTTCAAGATCAGTTGACGTTTGATAGAGATATCATTACTGACAACGTGATATCTCTGACCGTAGTTGACCTTACGTTTACGTGTTATTATTGACCGAAAGGTAATATACTTGGTTTAAATTACACTCGGTTGTTGTGCCCGTGAAATACCGTTGGAAAAAATTTACATAGGAATACAAAAGATGCCGCATCGGGAAACCGGATCATATTAATGATTCGAGTATAAATTGTATATAAGGAACACCCAGTATTTTATTGAATGTCATAGTTTAAAAGAGCAGAAAAAAGTAATTACAAACAATATTTTTCGCGCTACACCGCCAGCATATGTCCGATCTACCTACGACATGACATCAATTACGTGCCCGTTCGACCTACTCATTTATTTCAATTAATATCGCGGAATTATTTATCTTATGCAACTAAGTGGGTTTTCCATTAACGTACCACTAAATGCTCTACCGATAAATTGAATACATTTATAGTAACAGCTTCGTTACACTTGATGTACATTTACTATGCGGTCTTGTTTTTCAAATGTTATTCAGTTTTAGTGTTCGATTAATTAGTAACATAAGATGTACAAGCTTGCTTGTTTTTTTTTTCTCAGTAATGTCGGCGTAAATTTGCATTTTAATTTTTCTCATTCTCTAGATGCTCTGAATTGTTATACAGAGGAAGGTAATTTGTTGGGAATAGTTTTGGGATTTTAAAATCGTCGTGGTTAGCCAAATATAGAAGATGGAGCAAAAAAACACATAAATGACGTATAGATTTTAATCAGATTTATCGAACGAGTTATTTGAAATTTTTTACCGAAGTTTGATGTAAAAGGAAATAAGGCGAGATGAAATTTAGATAACCTTGTTTTGATAGATTTGTGCTAATTCAAGTCATTCAAGTGGGAAACTAGCGGATATGAATAATTTTTTTGCTGTAATTTAATTTATAATGCCCATATTTTGCCTATTTACAATGTAAATTGAGTCATTAATCATATTTAAATTTCTATTATTTCAACAAGAAGTGTTGGAAGAAGTTGTGCACAGAATAAGGTTGATTTATGAGAAGAAATTGATATTCATCGTCAGCTATGAGGTTGTTGATCACGGTGTGAGTATCTGTTCGCTTGTGACGTCATGAGTCACATCTATACGATGGGAGTTGTTCAATTGTGCCTTCAAGAGTCACCTTGAGGTTTGATTCCAAGGTCAACTTGCCACTTGAATGACTTTTAATGGGATATCATTCAGTAGTGACGTCTGCTGTTGGGTCTTTCCTCCGGCACCCTATCGGTGGGATATTGTCCTATTTTTGAAGTAGTGTTTCGATTACCCGGTAGGCAGTTGCTAGGTGGTAATCGGTGAGGGTAGTTGCTTTTATTGGATACGGATGTACGCACCCAGAATGTAGACCCTGTTCCATAGACTAGTAGAGTGGGAGGCTCCCCTGCACATTGCCGCATCGTCCTGCGGGGCCACAGGACATCGTGGCACTGGCTACAGCTCTCCTTGTACGCAGGCCTTGGTCCGGGACGGCCAAATGGCGACCTGCCTGGCCCGAAGAAAGGAATCGTGGGAGGGGGCGGTCGTCGTCGTTGATGCTGTCTACTTCCTCGAGGACTCTCCTGAGTGGGGGAGATGGCCTTTATGCTTTCCTCAGTTGGGGTATTATGGGTACCTTAGGATGCGGAGCTCGTTCGAGGGGCGCCTCTCTATCTCGTCCTCGGAGTCATATGGCCCGTTGTAGTGATGTGCGGAACTCCTTTCTGCCTCTTCGTCGGAGGCACTTGCTTCAGATGTTTGTGAGAGATGAATTTGTTATTGACGAAGTAATAATGAAAAATTTTTAATTATTTAAATTTAGTAAATAAATTAAAAAAATTATTATTAAAGTTTATGTTATTAAAAAAAATT